>JACBWW010000044.1:6611336-6665344 GCA_020086605.1 Lanius collurio | reverse complement strand
GATTATATATTTTATATCTCTCTATATATGTATCTGTATATATATAGATACAATATACAATAGATATATTATCTCTATCCCTCTAATAAATCTCCATTACTTCACCCTGACGCTCTGTAGCCAGTACACCTCTCACCAGTACTTCTGAATCTGCCCTCTGTTGTTTCAATGAACAGATCCATGAATTTTTGTGAAGTTTGGGTGAACTCACACAGAATTCTGGGTTATGTAGTTCTTTATGAGCTCAGCCAGGGCATCAAAAGCTGGTAAACTTCACTATTTGTGAGTCTGTGATCACAAATGTTCAGCTGGAATGGATGGTTGTTGGGTTTTTTTCCTGACAAAGTTCTATAACCTTATCACAACGCTAGTTTCAAAAAACAAGAGAAGGAAACATACCTTTCAAGTGATGCAATGAACAGAAGAAACCTTTTTCGCATTGTACTCCCCTAACTTTAACAATAGCTTTAGTTAGTCTCCTGTGTGAAGCATTTTCTTCTGTTGTAGGACATTTCAGATACACAGATTTTGCCTAGCACAGCGAAATACCAGTTATCAAAATTACGGTTCTGTTGCAAAAACTTTGAGCAAATATCTTTTAGGCTCCACTTAAATTTTCTTTGAAACCGTGCAAGCCTGGCCAGCTCTGCATCATTTGATCTTTACTGATATCATGAAATGTGTCTATGTAATGCCAGGAGTTCTGTCTCTTGAAGGCAGCTGGCTCTGTGACAGAATTCCACACCCATTTTGACTGCGAAGTTTGCACTTTCTTTAACTTGCGTGTAATACTATATATTCAAGGGAGTAGAATACACAGCTCGTGCTAAAATTTGGTGTCCCTCTGTTCACAGGCAAAATCTCCATGATAAATATTTGCCTAATATGTAATGTTTTTGTCCAGTGACAGTAACTAAGTTGCAGTTTCCTTAAAGAAATTGATTAAGGTCACACACAGTAAAAATGAGAAGCTACTGAAAAAAATGTTGTCCAGAGATTTGCAGGAAAGTGGACAAAAATGGGAGAAAAAACCCAAAAAATCTTCTTTGTGTAAGAGGGGAGAGGTAATTCTTTATCTATCCTTTGTGAGCACCAGCATATTGGCAGGAGGGATTAAAGTGTTCATTGTCAGCTGGGAGGGCTCACAGACAAGAAACATTGTTCAAAATCTATGTGGAAGATTGGTAAAGAGGTGCATGATAATCTCCCCTGACCTCTAAACATGTGCTGTCTGATATGAACAGCTATTATTTACAGGAACCCTTGAGAAGTGAGGGGTGTCAGTTAAAATAACACTTTGTGGGATTTTTATGGTAGTGGGAAGATTGTTACACTTTGCCTAATTGTGTCCAAATTTGTGATACCACGCTGCAAATTTCAGATGAGAGAATACCAGCAATATTCAAGGACTGCAAATACCTACATGCTATTAAACAGAGTACTTTTGCATTCCAAGTACTCTTACATTCCAAGTAGTCCTCTTGCCTACTTCAAAAGGATAAAATTATGCTGATTAGAAGAATTTTATTTGTATTAAGCTATTTGCCAGTACACTGTGAGTTGGCATCATGACAGAGAGAAAATGCCAGTTTTTACTGCAATGCTCTTTATAGTTAAATTACATTCTAATAAATGGTGTAACTAACAGTCACCCTCAGAAGGTCATTTTATCTATAAGAGAGCTTATTCTGATTGAAGAAAATAATAATATTAATTTACATTTTTAGCCAAGACTGTACATCCTGCATGGTATACCATGATAAAAAAATCCAAAAAACCCAGGGCTGGATTTATTTATTGCAAGTGGGGAGGTGGAAGTAAGAAGCTCAAATCACAGTAAATCACAAATCCCTCTACAAAACTGTCAGAGTTTTCTACACCATCTCATTCAGGTGTGAGTATCAGTTTCCAGTCACAGAGATAACTGGTGTCAAACCTGTTATCAAACTTGGTCCTTTCTGGGGCACAAGAGTTAAATATCAAAGGTGTAGCAGTTCCCTTGTTCTCCTGCAAGTTGCAGGGGGTTTAAGATTTTGGCAGTACAAGTGGGCATGAGGAAGGATTTCTCCCTAGGCATTAGCACAGACACCCTTAGATGTTGCTATGCTGAAAGACAGGCAGTGACACCTAATGAAAGTATTCTATGAGCACCTGGTTGGTCTCAAAGGAAAATGTTCTTTGCTTCTCACACTGATCTGCCTTTGTCTTTCTTCCCTGATGACTTCAGGGATCAGGTGTGGTTCTCTTCCTTGGGCTTAATTCCTAGGTTCTGCATGATGTTATAAACATGAATTAGTTTTGCCTTGCACTCTCTTTTTATTGCAAACAGGTGCTGTTTCTAAACTCCATGCATGCAGCTTCTTAAACTTCTGCCATACCCATTCAACTAAGCACTTATTCTCCCCTCTAGATTTGCCAAGAAAACACGAGTGTCCAAAATTATCTTGTGATGTGCCTTCAACTCCAGTAAGCTGTCTGAATGAGAAGTGAAAAGTGTGTGTGTGTGTGCTGGTAGCACTTAACAGACCAGCTGTGCAAAAGCAGGGCTGTTTCTTTTTCATGGATGGGCTCGCAAGAGATCTGTGTTCTAAAAAAAAAAAAAAAATTCTGGAAGATTGGGTAGGGAGAATCTGTGTTTATGAATCTTGTTTTTCTTCTTATAGCATTTAATTCAAAAGTTAGAGTACCCAATTTAACTCAAGTAAGTAAAGCAACAGTTAATTTCACCCTCTTATGTGTTTTTTATTCATACAATTGCTTATTTCTTGATTCAATGTAAACTATTTTCTTACCTTGCGAAGGATTTCCAATCTTTCTATGCTTATAGAATCTAAGAAAGTATGCAGCTGCAGAAACTGAAGTGTTTTTGCTGGTATTTCCATCAGAAATTATCTGTTGAATTTTCAAATCACTGGAAATTTAAAAAAAAATTCATTTCAAATAGGAACAAAGCCATATCCAAAGGAAAAAGAAAGTTCCTGTAGAAGGACACTTCTGGGATTAAGAAGTCTTCTCTCTTACAAAATTCAGGTGAGACAAAAGCTAAAATAAACATATATTCAATGATACAAATTTTGGTTAATGATCCTACTTTTGGTTAATGTTTTTTGAATGTGTATAATGTCAAAAACAGGTTGGTATATTCAGCAGATGCATTGCTATATGTATCCATAGGGCAGATAAGAAGATGAAGAAGTAATGACAACTTCAAAAAGTGGTATTAGCATTGAATAATGAGAACTCTGTACCCTTTTCGCTCCAGATCATGCTGTGCAGTACCTTTAAGTTCTCCTGAGGAACCCTTTACTTGCTCTTAATACTTTGGGAAACTTGGTGTTCTGGACCATCAAAACAAAAACAAAACAAAGAACAAAAAAAAGCCAACAAAAACAAAAGAAACCCAATGGCAAGAATCAGTGACATTAAATACACAAAGTTCAGCTACAACTTTGATGATTCTGAAGCTCTTATCTTATGATGTCCTGAGTCACAAAAATACATTAACTTCATCCTTTTCCCTGGGATTGTAATGGAGATTCACTCCAGAGAGATTAAAGTAATCCATAACTGATGTGATCTTCCTGTTTTTCTCCCCCATGGCAAAACATTCAGCAGGATGAGGCCTAAGAAGGAGAATAATCACATCACATCAGGTGTGTACAAATAATCTCCCTCACAGAAAAGTGGTGGAGTCAGTGTGGTGCACTGCTGACAGGCTGTGCTTTCAGCTTTCAAAATTTCTTCAGAAATATAATGTATGTTTAGATGGAATGTGATATACCTAGATTTTGGGTTGAGCTGTTGTGTTTCCGCCCCCCCCGCCATTATTTTCACTTTTGCTAGGTACACCTTTTTCTTCTGTAAGACAATTTGAAAAGTATATTTTGTTTAATCATTTGTTGCTTGGATACTGTTAGTCTTCTTTGACCTAGAGCTTCACTCCTAAATCAAGTTTACACAAGCTGAATGAAACTCTAAAGTAGCTTTAGATCAAAAATAACCATAGCATTGCAAAGGCATTATTTTTTTTCCAAGAATTATATAAATCTGCCCTTGTGATGGGATTTTCTTCTGTGTTTTTCTTGTGGTACAGTTAAACAGTCCTAGCAGCTAGAATACAATGCAGATTATTCTGTCAGAAATAGTTTTGACTTTCTTTATAAACAACTATTCTAATGAATATTTATTTGCTTTTGTGCCCTTGGAGAAAACCACAGAGACACAGTCCCTTAGGAATACTGTGCACACTTCTCCAAGATTAAAATTTGGATAGCGAAGTCATAACCAAATAATCCGTAAACATTTGAGAATCACTTCTTCTGCTAGAAATAATATTGAGCAGTTAAATTATATTTTGTTATATAAGAGTCTTGAAAAGACGGATTTCTCTTGGAGAGAAAAATACTAAATGTTAGGAATGCTTTTGCATAGAAGCTTAATATATGCTTGTCTATATCATGCAGATAATTGGAATATTATTATATCTGCCTAATAGCAGGTTGAAGGTCAATGGCACCAATGCCTTACATTCACCACTAACTGTCTCTTTTTGGGCAGCTAGAAAATGAAAAGAAAATGAAAAATCTAGAAAGTAAAGACCAGGTACTGCACATGCATCATCTAACCAAACAATCTCATTATTTCCTGGGTTATTTATTCAGTTCAGGGTTAAAACCTCAAACACTTCACAGCTGAGTGAAGATCTATCCATAGAAATGGAAAGGTCTCCCTTATGGAAAGGAAAGAAAAAAAAAGTTTCCATCACAATCAGCAGAATTTTTCATGTCTTTCTTCCACCTTGTCCCCATTCCACAAGAATTAAAAAAAAAAAAAAAAAGAAAAACAGGAGAGGAAAAAGGGAAATTTCTGTCTGGAAAACTGTGAGCTTGACTAATACGGAGTACGTGAATGAATGCGATAATATTCCTTACAGCACCAGTTAAACCTCTGTCATACATAAAGGATGTATTTTGCTGAGGACTTTGCCTTTAGGTTGGGGTAAGTGTATGAAAAAAACCATAAACTGGGATACAGGGTAGTTTTGCTGAAAATTACTCGTGAACTTTCTGCGCAGACGAGTTCAGTGAGTCAGGGCTTTGTCAAACTCCTCAGATTTTTGTGTGTCCATGTCACCATTCCCCAATAGCTGGGATAACCTCTCCCATCCTCCCAGCCTTAGCAAGGCCTGGATTCAGGGCATTGCTTGGAGGACTTGTGTCATCCCATTGAAAAATTACTGGGTAAATTGTAGAAAATAAAACGGTTCCTCAGGACACAGTCAGTTTGGGGTGATCTCTACAGTTCAAGGCAGCTCCTGAAACATGCAGTTTATTTGCAAGTGTCGTGGGTGTAGGAGCTCTGCTTAAGCTGCCAGCCACAGTTTAGAGTTTGGCCCAAAGAGAGCCAGAGAGGTAGATTGAGAGAGCTTGCGAGAGATTGAGAGATTGCAAGAGAAATTGCGAGAGAGAGACTGCAAGAGACAGATTACTAGAGAGAGAGCTTGTGAGAGAGTAAGAGATTGCGAGAGCTAAAAGTCTGGTTACATGTTATTATATCTCTTCTTATACTGAATATGGTAATAGTACAAAATCCAATCATAGAAGGCAGAAATCCTTATAGAATTTACATACAACCTATCAAAATTACTACATTACCATACTGTGTTACATTTTAACTCCTAAAAACTACTTTCTAAAACTACTTTTATCTTCCCTGCTGCACTGGCAGGGTTTCTCTGACCCTTGGACTTTTCTGTTTGCTGAAGCATCCTCTTCTTTGCTACAGACATTGTTCAATCAAGAGGGATTCTCCTTCAGCTGGCTAGCCCATTGTTTTTTGGTTGTACAGTAACTAACAGCTTGGTATCTTATATCTCAAAGCTAGCTTTCATTTCTATTTTGCTTACAGGTTTCATATTTTCAGAATCTTTTGCCAAGCAGTCATATTTATAAGGTTGCCCTATTTCATCCTCTCCAACAGTAAATGAGTGTGAAATTCGGTTTCCCGGAAGCATTAGCATCAAACTATGTTCAGGATAACACATCTGGCAGAAATGCCACCTAAGCAACTGTGAAATAATTGTACAAAGATAGACTTTGAAGACCAGGTATGAATTCCTTCCTTTCAGGGACCGTTGCTGACTGGCATGCCATCAATGCATTGTTGTAAGCAGGTTTTTAACACTTTTCAGATGTCCTTATCATGTCAACTGCCTCTGTCCGCAATCCTTCACTGCATGACCTGGAAGGAAAACCTTTTCTTTTTATAGTTTCTTCCCTGGACCACTGAATTAGCCATCTATCTCTATTTAAAACCTATGTCTGGCTTTGATAATGCGACTCTAATGATCACAATAAAACAGCTGGTGAGTGGTGAATCAAGATCACAGGATATCTGTGTAGAGGGATACGAGTAAATCACAACAGTCAGTCACAGCAGGGCTTTTGACTCCACCTCTCACCATTTTTTTGTATCTAACTCTGTGCCTCCTCCCTTGAGAATCCACAGCAAGAACCTAGTGATTCAGATTTAAAGTCTATTCACCTGTACTATGCAAAATGATGAAAAAGGTATTACTTTCATCCATCAAAAATTTGACTACAGGAAGTATGCAGATCATCTTAACTTTGTATTTTAGATATGTTCTTCCCAGTTTCACAAGCAATGAAAGTATTCTTAGCTAAAAAGCTGGCAGAATAATTTTGAGTTTTTCAGTAATGCTAACTAAAGATTTTTTTTCCCCTCTCATTCAGAATCTGTAATTTTGGAAAACAAAATGTTCTCATGTTGTCTTCTCTTTTAAAGATTCACAGAAAAGCTGATATACCTTTGTCAGACTATCATTCATGAGGTCAATATTAATCCAGTTTTTAATAGAGCAATTAGAAGGTCAAATACCAGAGATAGTGTAGTTTCTATTACCTCGAGCTGAGCTGAACAGAGAAGCCATGAAAATTAGGAACATTTTATTTTTAAGTTTATTAGAATGATATAGCTGAAAAAGTTCCTCCGTCTAAGGCTCTCTGAATAAAGTATGCTCATAAATGACATGTTAACTCAAGAGCCAGATAGTTTACAAGAAAGAAAGCAAATTGCTCTTAGTCTCTCATTGTGTCCTGAGAAGTTCAGATTTACACTGTGAGTTAAAGCAAATTAATTACATGGTATTTCTCAAACTTAGGGCATTTCCTAAAGGAAGATTTAAATTTTTCTGTCCATTTTTCTTGGTTATTTACAACTTATTTGGAGAAAATGAGGCAGCTTTTATCATATCAGCAATAACAGGGACTTCTTGAAGTTATAATTGCTCTTGTTCTTCCTCATCAGGAGTTGTTTCCCAGAGTAAGGAAGGTAATAGAATTTTATGTGCCTCCTGCCATGCAGGAGTTGCTCTTATTAATGGCCTTAGGCCAGCTTTACTAAGACATGCTGACATCTGGGAAACCTCTTCCTATCCAGCTCTCCCAAGCACAAGATGTTGCTCTAGTGATGGTTTCAGAACAGGCTTGAAAAAAGGAGTCTTTTATGTGCAAGAGCCTGTAAATTCTTCCCAGGACTATGCCAGGCTGCAAAAAGTTTGATCAATTGTGATCATATGACATGGAAGTTTTACAGATACCTGATTAATGTTTTTACTCTGCTTTATTCAAAGTATTAAATCACTGTTGCCCACACTTGGGAATACACATTATTGTTGTTTCAGGTCCCACTGACTACAACATGCACCACCCAAATATGCTGCAGTTTTCCTGAATAAGGTTGACTGAGTCTCAGCTTTTCAATCCAGTGTTCTGGGAAAAGGAACTATTTGCTTAGAAACAGCACTCTAGTAGGATTTAGCTGAGGTACAATTTTGGCTTTATAAGATTTAGAAATTAACTTGGATTAGGAGAAAGTGAGACTGCCTTAAAATCTGTATTTGATGCCACAAATACTTAGTTCATTTTTACCCACCATGATTTATGGGGCATGACATTTTTTACACTGTTCATTAACAATAAAGTGTTCTGACATAGTTGTTTGTTAAATATATGTAAAGCTTAGACAAAATAAAGTCTGATAGGCTTGAAAAAAATAGGCAATAAAAATTGGTACCTGCTATGTAAAATACATTTTGTTTCCCCGCTTTTTCTTTGATTCACTCTTTTCTTTGATAAGTGTTTGAAATTACAGTTATGTATTGGTGGTGATGAGCACAAGCACAGGATGAAGCTCAGGCTGCCCAAGCAGCCTTGAGTCCCACCAGGCAGACCCTCTCCACTTTGCATTTCCAGAATGATGGGGGACAGCAACTCAACAGCAGTACTGGTAAAATAAATAGGCACCACTTCCACAAAAGGTTGTAAAACTGGACACAAAATGCCTGGGAATATTTATGACATGCAGCCAGACAGTAATTTCCACCTTTCTGCATCTTTTGGTTACCTTAGTGTTGCCTCAGGGGTGAAAGTAGCAGGCCCTTGGGTGAAAAACTTGTAATTTCAGTGTTGGGGCTTTTTGTTTAGTTTTGTTTGTTTTTCTTTATTTGTTTTGTTATTTTGGTTTATTTCTTAGTGTCCATAGTCCTTGAAGGAAGAGCAGAGAATGTTGTTGCTATTCCATTCCCCAGAGTTCAGAAATTTTCTGAGACTGCTTTGATGCCCATCGTCCAAGAGGGAATGGGAAAGCTCCAGGACTGTGAGTTTCCATTAGTCCGTAGAGAGGAGCCTTGTTTTCCATCCTACCCTGGTTAATGATTTAGCTACCCCCATATCCAGCTTCCTGATTTTGGTGCCTGAAGGCAGATTGTGTGAAGCCACTTTCTGCACCACTGTTTTGCTCTGTTTTGACAAATTGGTGATTAGAGTTCCACTGTGTACTGTTTAATGAGCTGCAGAGTGTGCAGCAGCTGAGTTTGACTTTTGGGTATAACTTTATCACAGCACTTATGGAAGCATCATTTGTGGGAATCAGCTTTTAGAGACTACAGTCCAGAAGGATCTTTATCACTATCACTTGCTATAAAAGATGTCCACATTTTGCTTTCTAAATGAATTAGTCAGCTGAGAATGTCTTTTGCCATTCAGGTTTCCTCATAACTTTTACCTTGCTCTGGACATACAGTACCATATTGTCAGAATGCCTTGACACTAGTAGGTTATTTGGTTAATATTTTAAAATACAGGAAGACAAAAGAGAGAATAGGAGTAAGAAAATGGAAATAGATTAAACAGGTAAATGCTGAGAATTGCTCTTAATAGGAATACTGGAAAAAGCCCTTTTATAAGACATTTTTCTGTGGAAAGTAGTATACTCAATAGTGAAAAAAAATTATGGCTTTAAGACAGCTTTTCAGAGCATACAACCAGAGATGTGGCTCTGCACAGATGCTGGGAGCAGCAATGAGGGTCCACTCTGCATTAAGATAAGCTGAGCTAGGAGTTTTAGTACCAGGACTATAAAATAGAGCTTCCTGACAGAAAGAGGAGCAAAGTAGCTGTTGTTTTGCAAAGTGTAATTGTTTATCTTGATTGCTGCTGAAGCACTGCAGCAGGGGGATGATTTACAGGCTATGATCAGCCTGGGCTTATTTTCTCTGTCATGCAGATGAGTTCTGTGTCAATTGGTCTCGGAGTACATTGTCAGGTTCTACTTTCCCAACTACTAATTAGCTAAAGATCGTTAACAAGAGGGGCAAGACCATGAGACAAGATGCCTCTCATGTTCCAGGATAAAAGCTAATTATCTGAGTTCAAGAGAAAATAAAAAAAAATCAGAGTCATGATGCAGTTTAAGATAATCGTTCACTATACTCAACTCAGGAGCAATTTTTTCATGCTTTAAGAATGCTCTCTTGTCTAAATGACCCTGATTTTTTTTTTCTATTTTTGTGTAGTGAGTACCAGGGGTTTTGTTTTTGTCTGAACTCCTGGACTTCAAGGTATAGTTTTCTCTGCTTTGGTGTGGCCACCTTGGTTTGTATCACCCACTGCTTCACTTCCTTGTTTTGGAGCAGCAGAGCTTTGCTGATACATACTCAGACAAATTAAATCCTTTTTTATAGAGCTATTGACTAGTCAATAATTCTTTAAATTAATTTATGCAGTTGATATTGTCTACTCACACAAAGAGGTTAATTGTGTCACATAAGTGATTTACTTGCTCTTCCTTTCTGCTGCTCATTTATTATTGTCTCTGTGGAAAAGCTCGTGGATGTGTGAATTTGTGCACACTTTTGGGGAGCAGTCACAGCAACAGGTAGGTGTTGGGTTCTGTCTTAGGGTCAGGAAATAAAGTAATGAGAAATATTCTGGAACAACTCACCATTATGTCAGGTCTTCTCCCTTGTTAGTTCTTTGTAAAATTAGCTTCTCAAAACTGCCAGAATGGAGGGGAATTTGAATGCATCACATATCTAAATGGTTTTAAGTGAGGCTTAACTGACCCAGTGTCTTAAATTGCACCTATAAAGAGAAAAATCACAAATCAGACTTTTCCAGAGACCCAATTCCTTAAAACCCAGATATGAGATCAGGTTCAAAGATGAAGTTGCCCAGAGAGGCTGTGGAGTCTCCCTTACTGGAGCCATCTGTATAATCCTGCTCCATGTGCTGGAGCAGGGATGTGGCACCAGCTGATCCACTGTGGTCCCTCCCAACATGACCCACCTTGTGGTTCTGTGACACCTGATGCTATGAAAATCTGGTTTGGTTTGTGCTAAGCAGCAATGGTTATAAACTGAAAAGGAGAAGATTCTGATTCAAAAAGTGATTAAAGCAACTACAGAGTAGTGAGTCTGGTAGTGGAGCAGGGACCCAACAGGGCTGTGAGAGCCCTGTCTCAGGAGGTTTTCAAGACATGACTAGATGTTGTATGATCCTGAGCTGTCAATCTAAATGTAGTGCTGACAGAGTTGTGAGCTGGAGGCTGCTCTAGAGATTCCTCCTTGTGTCTTTCAACTTTAAGGACACTGTGAGTCCTTAGGAGTGGACTCACAGGAAGTTCTGAACCCCAATATATATTGAAAAGTAGACAAATCACTCTGTTGCACCTGCATAAAATGTGGGTGAATTTGGTCAGCTGGTATTTTTCACCATGGCTGGCAATTTGCAAAAACGGTCTTGACAAAACTTTTGGTGTCTTGCCTTTGACCCCACTGATACAGTTCCATTTAAAATTTTTCAGCCACGGTGCCTTGACTGATGCCTGAACCAAGTGTACGTACACCATGCTACACCAAATGCAAATGGTGAAGGAAGAAAGCATAGACAAACATTCAATCTGAAAAACACTTTCCATACCTTTCAAATACCAAACACTGCATAGGGGAGGAACGGACAAGTTTCCAAACTATTTGCTAAACAAAACAGAGGCTAAATTCTTTATGAATAGGATTAATAATTGAATAGTCAGTCAGCTTTAACTCTAATTTTCTTTCCCTCTGCTGTATTACTGTGCTTACTAAATCATTTCAGAACACAGGTTCCTAGGTGACCAACTTTTCCCACCCCTGGCAAACTTCTAAAAGTGAAAAGGAGGTCAGGCACACCTCCTTGGAGGCCAGGTTCATTACCTAGCTTGTTATAAACAATGTTTCCTACTTTGCGGCTGGAGAGGAGGGAGTAAGATGGAGCGCAGAATAGTTGAACAAGGAAAGGGGAAAAAACAGGTGAAGAAGAGGTAAAAATGAAGTGGTATTTGCAAACAAAAGCTTCCTCTGCTTTCAGAATTAATTCAAACAGTGGAATGACCAGAGTCTTTTTGACGGGAAAATAGGTTGTGAAGAGAGCACAAAAAGAGGCAGCAGTTCAGAGCATCGAGATAGTTTCCATGTGTTTGGATGTAAAAATAAACAAAAAGAATAAAAAAGCTGTCAGAAGCCTTTCTATTTGAAAAGAGGACTTCTTGACAAACAAAAAGGAACTGGGAAACTCTCAATTTCAAAATACAAATAAACGTTGTGGCAGTTAGAATAAAGTATTAGTTTGGTAAAATGAACGTGCACCTGGGCATAAATTCTCAAGGGATGTCTATATACAGAGGATGATTGCAAAAGAAAACACCCCAACTGCTGCACAAATACAAATTGGGATTTGCCAGTGACTGGGAATTTGAGGATCAGGGAGAGGAAGAGGCAAGTTGCCATTGCTGCCCATGCAATGCATGACAGAGACATTTTTCATGGACACATTATGCTAGGAATAAGCTGAGCACATAGGAATAGGCTGAAGGGAGCTGGAAGCATTTAAATAACAGAGAAATGGGTCCATTCTTTCCCATTTTGTATACTGTTTCATATCCCTTTTACAACAAGAATTTTTTAACCTGTTAATCTGTCTGAATACCTCAACACCACCCCAGGCATTCTGATTTAGTCAGTCTAAGCCAGTTACATTTTTCCTTTGTCTCAACTCCTCAGTCATTCCCTTTATTTTTTTTTTTTCTCTTGCACTATGGTATATAAAAAAAAAATTACCTGATTTTATTGCCCTCGATTCCAGGATTTCTGGATATTCCCATTACACATCTTTGTTCCTTTCTCTTCCATTCCTCTCCAAACAGCCAGAAGCTGCAGTGTGCTGAAATGGCAAAATGTTTCCAGACACAAACTTTTTTGGCATTATTGCCTGCTCCAGACTTGGTAGCTGAATTTAAACTAGAGTTTGGCCTTCAGTGCAATAAAATATTGAGTCAAGGGGAAAGTGTGATCTTTTGCTGGGCCTTGCTTTTTCTACCTACTGCAAGCCTTTGCTCCTTAGCAAGTGACATAAATTTAACATCTGAATGTTTTCAGTACTAGATAATTGTTCTGCAGTTTGTCAGTAACTTTTACAAATTGCACACTATGTGCAGATTTTCAGCTGGCTAGGAGAAGCCTTTGGTCATTCATATACTGAGATTATTTCTGAAACTGGAGGAAGTTTTTTTTTGGACATACCACTTCATTTTTACCTTCCATTCACCTCTTTTCCCCCTCTTTCTTTGCTCAGCTATGCTACACTCCATCTCACCCCCCTCCTGGGCTGTCAAAACACTTTCACACTGCTGCAGTTTACTACAGGAACACCAATTACGTCACCTACAGTGCCAGCCCATTTTTGGACTCAATGGTCTCCAAGGTCTTTCCCAACCTAAGCGATTCTATGATTCGATAATAAATTTCCATTAGGCTTTTGAAAGGGTCCATATCCTTTATGGGATGTTCAGGGCAGTGAGTTAAGATGCCAAAGTCCTACATGTGACTCCAATTTCCACCAAACACCTCTGGAGTCACCAGGTTTCTGCCTGTGGGCTGGAGGAATATGGGCTTGCTGTGATGGGAGTGTTTAAAAGATTGACAAATTAGGCCAGTTTTAAGCTTTATTGAATGAATTCATTAACAATGCCCTTGATGCTGGTGGCCAGTTCTCACACCACGTTAATCAGCACTTGTTAGACACTGAACCATTAAAATAAACAATTGTATTCTAAATTAGCTGTGCCTTTTACAGTGCTGGGAGCTGATGACAAAGAGGGAGCCCAGAGGGCTGCAGTCCCTCCTTGGTGCTTGCCCTGAAGTCAAGGTGAGTGTAATTGAGAGAGCTTCAGGGAGAAAAATCAGAACTCAGCTGAATTCCATTTCCCTCTTCTCAGGTTCTCCCTCTTCATGCCTCCATTTATGCTGTTGTCCTGCCTGACCACAGGGGGAGGTTTTCTCTTCTGCTCACTATCCCATTTATTTTGATTTTTTTCTTCCCACTCATCTTTCTTGTGTAGCTTTACCCACTGTTGCCCTTTGGAATGATCACACCACTCACATCCTTATCTAAAACTGTATTGAAGTATTACAGAAACCTTGCATCCTATTGTTATTCCATTTTGGTACACCCATATCCAAGCTCAAGCCAAAATGACACGAATTTTGTGCAGATTGGTACTTCTGAGATTTGTAGGTGAGCCCCTGCTTTGGTGGGAGTGCTGACACACCGGTGAATATACACCCCTTCTTCACAGAGTGAGGAAGAAGTGTAGTGACTTTCAGTGACTGAAGGATTTCTTCAGAATCCAGAAATTAATTCCTGAGTAATTTAAAGAGAGGGAGCAGTTGGGAAATGATCTTTTTGCATCCTAGAGGAACAAGAATTACTCTAGAGAAATCCTTGTGAGAATTGTGTGACTGTTTAGCTGGATGACTGTCTTGAGGAAAAGTGAAAAAGATGAGTTTATTAAGCTCCATAAAATTGCTGTTGCCATTTCTATGTACACAATTAATCAAATTTGATCAATTAATCTTCTACAAGTACATCTTAAAATTGATATTTCAATATTGCATGTTGAAACTCAGTTTGTTCAAAAGCAATTCTGCTAGATCTTCAAGTTTTTTCTCCCATTTTCATGTCTGACCATCAGACTGAAAATTTTCACAGACTGGCTAGTGGGGATTCAAAATGTAAGCCAATACATGCCAACTGACCTGCTCCTTTAGCAAACAATTTCTACTACATTATACATGACCAAGAGTGTGTTTAATGAAGAGCTTATGACAGTAAGTGCAGTGTCAGCTCATGTTTTATGTAATAGAGGATAAAATATTTGCATGAATTGAGTACAAACTTTCTGGAGCTGAAGATTATTTTATGTATTGCATTTATAGAGATAGTTTTGTAAAAGGAAAAGTCACCCATTGCAGCCAAAGTGTAACCCAAAATACGTGCAGTATGCTGAGCTCTGCAGTAAGGGATGACCTTTTGTGTCCTCTGCTATTTCCTAAAGATGGCAACATTTTGAATGGGAGAATCAAGTCAACGAGTTAATTAGTTTGCTATCTATTTCCGCCTTCTACAACCAAAAATATTCACGATGACTGAAAGGCAAGATGGAAGTTGGACTGTAGAGATTGATAGGTTTTCTTTGTGTGTTTGGGGGCTATAAATAGGCCTGCACTACTTCATCTTCTCACCAGGGAATAAAGTTTCATCATTTTGTTCAAGTCAATGAACATTGCACAAAGTGATGACTACATACTATGACATGGTGACTTATTTGTGTTTCCTTCAGCAGCATTTTTTTGTGACTCTGGTATTCCTGAAGTTGAAACTGCCATAAGACACAGAAGGTTCTACAGTGTTCTCTGCCCCCTCCAAATAGCTCCACATTACAAGAAAAGAATGCCAGACTGCCATTCTGAATTGGCCATTTGTCTGTTATTACTCGATTGTAATCAAGAGAATATTGAGATGCCTTTTCTGCATTTATTTGGTAAATACAAAGAAAAATGGCTGTTTTGGGATCTGTGTGTCAGAGAGGACATGGCCAGATTGGAAAAAACCTGATTTTCTGTCCCTGCCAATAACTGGGATAACAGTTTCTATGGTAGGTCTGCTATTGCCTGACTTTTTGATTAATGTTTCTCATAATTTCTCTGACACCTGCTCCCTGTCATCACCAGTGTACCTGACAGGATGTTGCTCTGCAGCCCCTGAAAGTCCAGCCAGAGGAAAACTGCAAGTACTTCCCTACAAGGATGATGTAGAGTAAATCAAAAAAATAGGAGGAGAAGACGAGGCAAAGTCAGGTTGTCTTTGAGAACAAACAGTTCCTTTGGCTGTGTGAGGACTGAGCCTGCTCTTGTGATTTGCACAGTTGAAGTTTCAGCCTTGACTGGGAGAAGAGGGAGAGATCAATGCAATTGCAGGCATCTCATTAATGAGCTGTGAGAAACGATCATTAACTGCTCTGTACTGCTTTGCAGAAACACTCAGCTCCATGATGGCAGGCCTCTGGTGCCTGTGCCATCCACTGGCTGTAGTAAGATTCAAATGAAACAGAAATATTTTCCATTTTAACTGATTGTGCAGAGTAAGAAGGAACTGAGCAGGATTCTGTGAGGTTTTCCCTCAGCCCTCTGTCAGGGAAGCTGAAGTCAGAGCTCAGAGAGGGAGGCAGTGCCCTCTTCAGTGTTACAAGGTGGTTTTCATGCACAATTCACTGTCTTCATCTGAAGCCTATTGTATAATCATCAGATAATGGGGTTTTTTTCTGGGTTAGAGAGAAGAGCTGGGTATATTAACAGCTTTCACACTCCTGGAGCATTATCTATCAAGCTCACTGAGGAATTTAGAAACTCAATTAGTAGGTACTGGAAATAATTTGGAAGTTTCTTGGAAAATCAGAAATTCAGCTAGTACTTATACTGGGACAGCTGTAGGATCTATGTTTCATGAAATCAGCATTTAAGGACATGAGACCTTGCAGTTTCTCTGAGCCATTGGTCCTTTTCAGAAGAACCAGGGCTGTGCTGATAAAAGTTAGATAGGGAGCAGAGAGAGAGAATTCAACCAGCTCCATTTACATCAGGATTTAGTTGCTGCTAGATCAAGATTTCATTTTCATCTCTTCCCCCTTTTCACAATTTCATTTCTGCACTTGTTAGGACTACAAGGGGAAAAAAAAGTCAGTTATCCAGTTCTTCAATGAGATATTTAACACCTTGCTCACCCATGACAGCTGAATAAGAGCATATATACTGGTTTCAGAAATAAGTGAAAGGCACTTCTTTTCTCAGTTTTGCAAGATACTCAATCTCTTCTGGGCCTGTTTTAATGGCAATTTTTAAGATGGTGGGGTGAACACTTGTTTTTCTGTGTGCTTAAACCTAAGATGCAAAACCTGGCTGGAAATTCTGAAATTCTGAACAAAAGCTCTTCTCTTCTGTCTGTTTACTAATTCTCACTAGACTTATTTGAAAGACGGGTAATTGAGAAGGATATACCTTTTCTTTTGAACCTCTCTGTCAGAGAAAGCATCACATACATACAAAAAACTATTTACTTTTAATTGTGCTTTTTGGTTTCACCAAGGACTTACTTGACTGTTGCCATGGAAACTTCTGAGCATGCAGAAATTGAGCAGCCCCTGTCCAGAAACCATTTGTCAGATAGCAGCCATAATATATATATATATATATATATATATACTTTAAAAAAAAACCAAAACAAACAATAAATAATTCAAAGGCAACAAACCACAACCTGCAGCTAGTGATCTGTGTAAGGCTAATTGAGAATGCAGGAGAAAAGAGTTTCTTCATTTTTCTGTGGTAATTCCCTGGTTTTTCTCTTTCTTCCTTAAGGCTCATGTGATTTCACGAACAGAATGTGTAGATACCATAACTGACTCCCCTTAAGTGGTATTTCCTACTTCCAGCTTTCATTCAGATGAGATAATTTCTGCTTAGCTCGGTCTAGTGGTCTCTGGCTACCAGGACACAAAACATCCCAGAAAGAGCCAAAGTTTCAGGTAGCTGCGGTCTGCTAATATGTCTCTGTTTCCAAAATGTTAGTTTAGGTGAAAAATCCTGTGTGCTTTCCTGAATTTCTGGCTTCATCAGTCACAAGCTACCACTAGGTTCTTTCCAGACTGGACTAGAAGCTGCTGAGCACAGAGCAATTGAGAACACAGCCGTTGTGCCTGAACACCTCTGATTCACAGGCCAAAAAGTCTCTTCCCTGAGATGCTTCTTGGATGGTCCAGACAGGCAGGAGGGATGGAGAGGGATGGTACTATTTTGGTAGGAGTCAGTCCCTACTAGTTTATCCACAGACATTTAGCACCTTGATGCCTCTGTCTGAAAACAAAACCTCTGTAATGCAGTACTGGAAGTCTCAGCTCTGATTTGGGCTACATGGAAAATTCTGACCTTTAAAAAGCACTGACTATACTGGTTGTCATGTGGCTTTTAGTGGTCCTCAGACACTGATTGTTTGGTGAATTGTTTGGAAAAGAACTGAGAAGATGTGCATGTTCTCAACTCAGTATTAATACTACATAATATATTAGTAATACAAAAATATAATTATCTTTCTCTTCTGGACTAAAGGAATGAGTTAGCAGAGAGCTCATAGACCAGGAAAGATGCTCTTCCAAAGAGTAGTAATCCAGATTTTTATGCATTTGTCTGCAGAGTGGAAGTAAATCCAAGTGTGAAATGCATCAAACATAAAGACTCAGCAGGGAGACTGTTAAATAATCTATCCTTAAGTTATTGAAGTTTAATTAGCTATATCCATAGAAGATAAACTGAAATAGCAGAGCAAGTGAAAAAACTCTATTTTGTAATACACTGAAACAGTATAATAAGAAGAAAACAAAATGTATGCTTGCAGTGTATAATTTACACTTATTTAAAACAAATGTTTTAGTTGAACCTGTTCAGAATACTCAGAATTCAGTGAATAAATCCATTAAAACTACACCACGACAGCCATAAATTCAAGATTTGAAGGAGAATTAGCGTAAACACATTTAGAAATGCTTAGTAGATTAAGGAATTCTATAAAGGCAGCTCATCTATGGATGCAACAAAACATTTTGATATCATGCCTCTTGTTCCTGATGCACTTACCTATTGTCAGTTGATTCTGTGCAATCACTGTTTTGGATTGATAAATTCACTGTAGCTCTAACTCAAGGCTGTCCGGTTTAAGATTATGGCAAAGAAAGAACGCTTGTATACCTGGAGGTATGAATTCAGCCAGCAGGGTAATAATCAAAGTTTGCATTTGAGAGTGGGGGTTTTACAACCTACTAAGCTAAACATGGGTAGTTTTATTGCATTAAAGAGAAAGCAAAAAATCACATTTCTTCCTCCATTCTAGATGTTTTGAGTTCTGTGTAATCAGTGAGTGTCATTGTTTTCATTTAAATGAAGAAGCTAAGCTTTGAAAAATGAAGTCCCAAAGAAGTGTAACTACATATGCATCATCATTGCCCTAATAAAACCACTAGATACCAAGATCTTCACTGGTCTGAGTATTTGGAGGATCTGGATACAGATGTCAAAACCCAGCAGTGATAGGACTTCAGGTTAGAGACAGTTGTGAGACAGATCTGTCCAGAACTGACCCAAAAGACCAGAAAAATCTGTATGAGATGTGACCTCCACTTTGCTTTGTGAAAAAAGGAAGACTGTTTAATGATGAAATCAGCATAAAACTGAAAGCAATTTCCACCTCTGTGTCCCACTCTGTCCTTTGAAGAGTCACAAAGTCGGGCATGGGAGCTGTTGAACCTTGAGCTGTAGTTCAGGAAGATGGATTTCCCTTCCCTTATGAAGCCTAGCTGTATGTTTGTTTCCTGACACAGTGTTTTGCTTTATTTATGTGACCAGCAGATTCCCAGATCAATGACAACTTTCTCTCTCATGTCACTGCCATATTTTGCAGCATGATGCTTGCCCAGGATGGGCTCTGCTGCTACCTGAGAGAAGGATGGAGTGTATTCCCTTTGCAAGGGGTTCTGCTTTGCCCTGCCTCCAGAAAGGGGCAGAGCCCATACTGAAAACATGCAACATTCTGTCTCATGTGGCAAGGAAAGCTGAACAGCTCAGGAGGCCAAAAAGCTACTCTCTGGGAAAACTTCAGAGCTGAGTTGTACCACTTGTGACATCTAAGGATTGAACTGGAGAAGCAAACCAGTCCAAACCTTCCTGTGAGTGAGCAGCCACCCTGTGCTTTGCACTAGTCCAAGAGGGAGTAGGCTTTACTGAGCAAGCATCTGGAGTATCTTTGACACTGGCAGCATGCTGGTTCCCTTCCTTCAGGGCTCTCTCCCCTCACATAAAAATGTAGGAAAGGTAAGCCCCCTTATTTGAAGACATAGTGGGCCCAGTGGCAGCAAGACCTTCCCATTCTTAGCTGTATATCATCTGTCTGTCCAAATACCTGAAAGAACTTAATCCTACACTTTCACAGAAAATATTTTTAGAGTATGAAACTTGGCAGAACCACCTGTCCTGTTGTCTTGGTTTGAAAAGACAGATGTCTGTTAAGGAAGACAGGAGCCTCCCTTGAAGTGAAGGATGCAACCCCCTTCTCTCTGAATTATTGTAATTTTGAAATTAAGGGGCTTTCAGGCAAAGATATAAAGAATAGGAATAACAGTTCTTTACTAAAATACAGATATATAAACAGGCAAACAAACAACAATAACTATAGTGGTGACAACAAACAGAACCACAAACCCAGTGCAGCCTCTCTCGGCGGTCAGGCCCTTTCCCCTCTGGTGCAGTTCCAGTCACAGCCGGCAGGGGCGCTGGCGGCTCCCGGTGAGCAGGGCAGGTGCGATGGTTCCCCCGCGGCTGCAGGGGGCGCTCCGGAGCGAGCTCCGGGAGCACGTGGTAATGGCGGCTTAGATCCTGGGAAAAGGGATGGAAGAACGGCTTCACCAACCTCCCTGGGCAGCTGATCCTGGGGTCTGTCTGGGCTCTCCTGTCCAGGCAGGCTGGAGCAGCAGCAGGAGCACAAGTTTCGGGTGGCAGGCGAGATGTATCGAGCTGCGGAGCGGTGGTAGGAAATCCTCGGAGGTCTCGGCAGGCCGGACAGGCAGGGCTACAGAGTAGCAAAGGCTGGAGGCAGCAGGGTCTGCAGCTCAGCTCCCAGCGAGGCAGGGAAGGACAGGTTTGGGATCCCGGGGTTTCTCCAGCAGAGAGGGAAAAAAACGGCAGGAAAAACCCGCAGTGCTGATGAGAGTGGTCTGCCCGTCTCCACACCAAGTCCCGTGGCCCAGGCACACGCCCAGGTGAGGACAGTAGCCCCAGATGGGCTCCTCCCCTCCGTGGCCAGTTCTTTTGTTTCTCCCAAGTACCCAGCCATTTGTTGACCTGGTAACATAGTATGGGACAAAATTCCTCAAGAGAAAAGAAAGGGAACTCCCAAACCCCAACACCTGTGTTCCAGCTGGAGTTCAGAGATGAGAGGGGCTGGATGTGGCTGGGCTGCATTTGTGATTAGAACCAATTCAGTGCTGCAAGTCTGGTCATGTTCAATATGGTAGCTCACGAACAGCGTGATTTATTGATTGCTGTGACAGAATATGGGTCAGAAATTGCCATGGCACTGGTATCAGAAAGGGTGAGCCAGTGGTATCACCACAAGAATGAAGCATATCCCATAGGCATCCTTATGGGGGAGGAGATGGGCACAGCCCTTCAAGATTCCCAAAGGTGGAGTCTCCTCTGACCTCCCTTCCCTCTTAAGTCACATATGTATTGTTTACCTTGACAGTGGGAAAAAGGTAAAGTTATAACTAATGTCATTTCATGACCAGGTGGAATTTGAGGGACTTTATTCACACATGTAATGCATATGCAGGTTTTACTCTGTTGACATATGAGGGAGTGTGAAAAGCACTATGTATTTTTGAGTTACTTAGGCAAAGTTCAACTTTTGGTCACTGTGTGGACTCTTCCTTTGGCTTAGTTCCCGTTGGCTGCATTGTTTTAAACACAGCATGACCACAACACCTTGGTGCTGCTCCATCCTTTGTTTCCTGCCTCTCTCATTGCAGCACCCCAAGCTCCCTCAGTGTCCCTGCTCCTGGGGCTGCAGACTGCTTGTTTCTGCTGAATTATTGCCCACACAGACAATTCTCCTCACTGAGCTTTGTCTTTCAGTATTTCTTTCAGTATCCTCTCAACAACACTCCTGTTACGAATTTCAGCACAATCTCCAGCGCCCTTAGGTTTGGCACAAACACGCTGTATTACTTGCTGAAGGACTGTTTTTCTAGATTTCCCCTGTTCATTTCTGAGCTCATGAGATTCACTTGGCTGTCACCTTTAGAAACCACTGGGATCTTTTTGTATTATGTATCAATGCCCTCACTGGAACTCAGTGTACCAGGTCATCCTCAGAGGAATGTCATCAGAAGTGCGTACAGTCATGACAGACACAGTACTTTTTTCTTTTTCTGTATGTTGAATAAGCAAAGCACAGCCTGGGGACAGGTGTAACTTATTTGGGTAGTAAGGGCATGAAAACCACTTTAACACAGGTCTGCTCCTTCCTTTGCAAACCAGTTACATGCACGGTGGCTAAGCCATCACTCTGCTTCCTAATTACGCACCAAGATATCATCGTTCACACATGAACATCTCGGGACCCTAACAGCCATGGTGCTGGAGGTCAACACACTGGAGAACAGGTATTTAGCTAAAGTCCCCCCTGACCCAGCTCCTGCATAAAGACTTTCCAGGCACTTGATTCAAATATGCTCTTTATCTCTTCATCCCTCCATCAGTCTGACTTCCTCCTCCTTCGTGCAACATACAGTTCTGGGCCCTCCATGGGAACTGTCTAGAACTCCTGTGAATTTCTGCTCTTTTTGGTAATTTTTTTAAAGGTGAAAATCCTCTCTTGTTATCTTTGTCTCTTCTGTGTCTCCTTCTGCCTAATTCTGCTATTGTATTATTTCTTTATAATATTTTGGTAAAACCAATCCGAAGTATGCAAAACGTAGTAATTCTGAATTGATGGTTTTGGTTTTGATGTTGTTGCTGTTCTGTTCTTTTTTTTTTTTTTTTTCTTTTCTGTTTTTACTTTTTTTTTCCTCAAAGGAAAGCTCTGAATTACTGAAGTAAAAAGCTCGTTCTAGAAGTAGAAGAAGTGAAGAATTTTAGAAGCTGGTAAAATTAATGACAGATCATACACCCTAGAACGTTTCCTTTCTCAGACAGTCTAAGTTTTTTGTGACAAGCATGAGATAATTGTGAGAAAAAGTACTACCATGCTTGTAAAGCATTTTCCGGTGCAGGAATGTGTCTTTTGCTACACTGTTGTACAAGTTACTTTAAATGTGAAGTTGAAACTAGTCATGCTGTACCTGATGACACTTTTGCTTCATATTCTGTTCAGGTTTGACAAAATTCCTGTTAATCTATAATAAACACAGTTCTATTATTATGTCTGAGTAAGGCTGCATACAAATAGATTGATTAAAGGCATAATGAAAATAATCAAACACACAACAAATTTGTCAAGAATTTGGCAATTTTTGTGCTTCATCCAAATCTCTAAGTTTTTTAGTGACCTATACCAATACTCTCATTGTAGGTCAGGATGTGCTGAGCAGCAGCTGGGAGAATATAAAGATTTTTGCTCTTATCAGGGACAGAGAGAGTGAGAGAGGAAAGCACTGAGGAAAAATACAGTAATTTGCTAAAACTTGATAGCTGAGGTTTTTTTTTCCCCATTATTTTTCTGAGTGGGATAGTCATGTGGTGCCAGATGCCAAGGTATGTTAAAATAGAGCCAAGCTGTAGCTAAGCAAATAATTCTTGCAAATCTTTTACAACAAAGAAAATACAATCAAATTCTTCAGGAAATACCATCCAAATGTTTTTTTCCCCCAAAGTATTCTGAAAATTGGCTTTTATTGGGAAATTTAGAATTTGTGAGCATCATTCTTTCTTCACTTAGTAACTTTCATCTAGTAATTTCCACCTAAATTCTCCCACCAGGCAATTCTGAGAAGTGCCACTCCTTCCCCTGACAGTATTTACCTTTGTGCTTGATGTCTGAAAATGCCACTTTTGCCCCCAGAGGAGGTCTCTGTGTTTTAACATGCATGTGTACCAGCAGAACCCACCACACTTGCCCTTTTCTTTTATTATCTGTTCTGCAAGATTCTATCAGCTGCTGCCTGTTCCAAGGAGCAGCAGCAAGAGTGAGACATGGCTACTCTGAAATGGTCCTAAGTCCTCCAAAATGGCTGGGCCAGGTAAGTCCAAGCTGGCAAAGTGCCCTGTCATAGGAATTACCTTTCTCTAATGGCTGAACAGGCAGTGAGCAGGTCTGCTCACTGTTCACTTCTCTGGACCTCCTCATTAAAAATTCAGCACTATTCTAGTTTTTTTAACTTACTTGTAGCACAGAGTTTACCCTTTGTGATGGTGAGCTTTTATGAGCTATCCAGTAGCAGCCAGCACATCAGTACAGAGTTGACCAAGCTAGTTGGTAGCAGGAGGTACAGCACATTGATTTTTAACATCTTTGTGCTCCTTACTTCACTCTTGTTTAGGGGAGTTGGTTTTAATTCCTCTTACACTGCTGATGCTTTGTAGTACCTTTGGATACATCCTAAGGGCAGGCTGGAATATTTCAGATCATCTCTTTAGTGACCCTCTGCTTCCTCCTAGCTACCCAGTGCATGACGAAGTCTATTAATTTTCAAAATAAGGAAAAGGATACTGGAAAAGAACACTAATTAGATGTGAGCCATGGGGCATAAAAGACGACATTCTTCAAGACAGAGACACTACTCCTTTTACAGCTAAAATTCTTGTATTTCCATAGAAGCCTAATGTCTTTTAACACACCTGAAGCTCATATCTCTCATAAGAAAAAAGGTAACACAAAGCCAAGAAATCAAAACACATGTGATGGTGTGCACAGGTACCATTTAGTAAGAAACACAGAGAGGTAAAAATGGAAGAGAACAAGGAGATCTTATCTCTAATACTGCTTAACTTCCAGCTGGCTGAGTTTGAACCCTGTGGAAGGTAACCATTAGTGTACCTCCTCAGTTATACTTTGACACTGTTTCTGAAGGAATGACGCTTCTGTAAAGGGAAAAATCAGGTGTGGATGACAAAAGGACCATGGAGTACCATAAATGGAGTGGACATTGCATTCAGTGCTCAGATGTGAGGTGTTTGTGGGGATCACCCCAAATCAGTTGTCCTGACAGAGTGATTCACAAGAGGTTTAGCAGCAAAGACATTTCACAGGAAAGGATCTAGAGTTACTTACTGAAAGGAAAGATTTTAATTTGTTAGGTCAGAGAGTTAATTAACCAAACATAGAAATTGACACCTGGATTAAAAAAACTTGACTCCCTGAAGAAAGTGAAACTATTTCAGCTGGGAGGAAGACAGATAATTTCTTTAACACAAAGGAATGACCAAGGCTTGTAAAGAAAGATCCAGTCTGTCACAGTCCTACAGGTCTTCAGAAGGCCACATTGGTGGTACAAATCAGAATGTGCCATAAGAAACAGACTTATACTCACTAAAATGAGTAAGCAGAGATTCTCTAGCAAAGAATGTGTTAGGAAAAGTGATGAGTCAGTCTGCCAGTGGGGGAGCAGTACCACTTCTGTTTGAATTTAGCCATAACTAGTTCAAAAGTGATTTTTCCTACATTCTGAAGTCTCTGTAGCTGCTTCTCTATTGAATGCAATGAATGCTTTCACTTGCATTTTACATCAATGTGGATTCAGCTAAGAATGATTTCACAGCAAACTGGCTAGCACAGGATTCTTCACACAGCAGCACAGTGAACTCAGTCAACCAGGATGGTGGGACTCTATCTGCCTCCCTCCACATTGCACAGAGTATCCCGAGGTACCAAGAGATACCAACAGGCGTGATTTAACAACTACAGCAGTGGCATAAATGCTATGAGAGTAAACAGCATCTAATGAGTGAGGGTATCCAGAGAAACTTTCTGGTACTTAGAAAATCACCTGGTAGCATTAATCTCTGAACAGAGTTTTCCACAGTGACATCAAAATCTTACATAACGAGACCAAGAGAATGGAGATTTTATGTTGACTATCCTGTCTTTGGCTCTTTTTTTCTTACAGGAACTCAAATGCTGTATAGTGCAGCATAGTGCCTTGAGGAGACAGAGAGCTGTTGTTGCACAAGAGGGACTGGTAGAATTGACAGAGTTCTCTGGTGAGGTCAGGGGGCTGATGTGATTCCAGAGCCTGGGTTTCCTTTAGAGCTTCAGGTTTTTTTCTGTGTTGAAATATCTAGAGAGATTGGATAAATGGTGCTTACACTTACAACTTTTCAAGTAATAAACAGAGTTTATAGTCTGTGATCTACAGTCAATTGATGGCTGCTGCTACAGCAAGATATAAAAATCACATTACAGTAGTTCAATAGGTGTCTGCCTTGCAAACATTCTGGGTGGAGGGGAGAGCCTCAAGCATTGACATATGTGCTCTCACGTGGCCGTGAGGGCAAATTTAAGGGCAGATGCCACGTTAGTGGAGAGAAATCTGTTGGAAAATCCAAGTGTAAATCTTTGAAACCTAATTATGATTCAGCAAATATTCTTACTGGTTATAGTAGCATAAAAGTCTTTAGATTTAATCAGCAGACCTTAATTCAAAGCCTTTTCCTTCTATGACCTGGAAGGTATTAACAGCAGAGCAAGGATAGTCCTTTTTTGATGACAGAACTCCAGTCAAAAGATGTTTGTGAGAGATGTGTATAAATCACTTTGGAACACAAATGAATGAAGTATTTATGAAATGGTAGCCATGTAGTAAAGTAGTAATGATGTATTTAAAAAAATTCCATTTTTTAATATGTTTGATGAATTCTTACACTGCCATCTCAGAGGAGAGCAGTACCAGAAAGAGCTGAGTAATGAAGGAGGCTTGTGGTGTATGAGACAGGGAGCTACACTTATTGACAGGTGTTCCGTGCCCATTTCTCCCCCTTACCTATGGAAATTGAGAGCATCTTACCTCTGCATTGTCACTAAATCATTAATCTGACTATGCATATTAGTCTCAGAATAGCCAGCTTTGAATTCCTCTGCACAAGGAGACTTGAAATTGAATCCTTACTGTTGTTTCTTTATCATACCACACACAATGTGTGTCAGGTCAGCAATCTGCAGCATGAAATCTTCTAAACAGGTTAAAACAGTCCCATTTTTCGTTTAGGTTGTGTAAAATTTTGGGCTTGGTTCCTCCAGAAAGAAAATTATCCATGTCATATTGGACATGACTATAATGAAAATATCATTAAAGCTGGGTTACATGTGCTTCCCCCGGCATGTATTTTTTAGGTTCACTTAGAGATGATACAGTTGGTTTGATTTCCACCAAAAGCTCGGCTCTTGTATGGCTGGTGTCTGATTGGAGCCCTCAGTTTACCTTAACCAGAGATTGTTGCTTCCTTGAATCAAAATGAAGGCTTAGGTCCCCCATCTCAATGATCCCACTTGTCCTTTATTTCAGCCTCATATTCCTGCTGCATCACTGAATTTTTAAAACACAGGTATAAATATAAGCATCACAGAGTAACATAACAGAACAAAATTCTGTTACAATAAGAGAATCTCTTCAAATCACTGTTTTATTCAGTGAAAGGAATCGGTGACATGGTACCATCTAATGATATCTAAAGGGGAACACTTCAAAGGAATCTTCTGTGCATTGATTGTTTCAGTGCTAGTATGCAGTGGGGAAAAAAAAAGGACAAACATTTCATTCTTTTAGGAAAAAAAAACCAAACAAACCTCTCCCCAAAACTCAACAATATTTTCCCTTCCTGATACGTTTACTGTTAACAAGATATGTACACTTCTGGGTGAAAGAAAATAGTTTCACCCTCAGTTATAATCATTATTTCTCCTAGATCTGATTTATTTGCATCATAGACATAAAAATGTTTTAAACTCAAATGTTTGCAATTCACAATTTTAAAAATAGACTTTGAGTTTCAGGGGTTTATATTTTCAGGTTTTTGAATACCTGAAAAATACAACTTTGTAATCCTTTAGTACTGTGAAAAAAACATTGAATTTTGGCATAAAGACTGAGTTATTTTACATTCAAGGAGCCAGCATACTAATGAGAGAAAAATTCAGCCTGAAGCTGCCCTGATTTTTTACACAGAATAAGTGTTAGAGCTGTTGGTTATAAACCTATGTATTGCTCTCAATGGCCATGTTTTCATTTTAAAAGGGATGTACACATTTCAAATATATTTGAATGCTATGTTGCAGGTTTATACTGCTATTAAATAATCCCCTGAACATAGTACAAACATAATATTAGACTTCATAAAATAATTCTCTTTCACAAAGAAAGGACTGGCAGTTTTTAAGCACCTAGTCCTCAGCCTCAAGGCAGAGACTGTTTTGGTTTTTTTCTTGTTTGGGTGGGTTTTTTTTTTTGTTTGTTTGATGGAAGAAAGAAAAGCAGTTATCTCAATCCACTCTAGCAGTAACCAAGGAAGATAAGTGATGTGATTCAATCGTGTGGCTCAGGGTGATTGCTGGGCAGAGAGACAGGCTCTGGTGTGAAGGACAGATTCCCTGTGACTTCCACGGACTCTCACCAGGCCTGTACAAACAAAACTCTCACTATCCTTCCTCCTGATCATTTCTGGTATTTTCATTTTGAAATGCCAACAGAAACTTGCAATTAGCCACTCATTTCCTTCAGCTGAAAAAACCAAAAGACAGTGTTTCATTTCTTGTTCCGAGCCTTTAGATGGAAGATTTTCTCTCAGCCTTTGATGTGTACCATTAAGTCTTTTAGCCATATCTTAGGTGAACTTATCTAACAGGCTTTCTATTTCTCAGTGTGGTTTCTGTGCCTACAACAAGGATATTAAATTAGCAAAATCTAAAAATGAGCACAGCTAATTTCAAGATGTAATTAGTTGTACCACAACTGATCTCTGTTGGAGGTATCTACAATGCAGTTGCAGCAGAAAAGGGGGAGGGAGGCAACATGATGTCCAAATGTGGTCCATGATGTGTGGAAGGCTTGTAAAGGCAGCTCACAAATGAATTGAAATAGCATAGTAGTGATGTCTTTGAGAGGTGACATACACCTGCTGTGATCTGCTCAAGCTACAGCTTTTGAAATGTGCAAGGTTTTTTTACTTTTGAAGAATTTTCCATAGCCCTCTCAGTAACTGCAGGGCAGTCAGGGCATGTGTGACTCTTTCTGCATTACCTCCTCCCGTGGCCCACACAATGCACACCATTGCAAAGTGCACCTGTAAACTGCTTGTGTGCAAACTGCCCACTCACTACCAGCATTTGTGGGTGTGGAGCTTGACGTAGCACAGGCTTTTCAAAGCAGAAATGAAGAGGCATAACCACTATTTCAGGCTGGCATACAGCGCAGGACATGTGGATGGCTTCTGGAGGGAAAAGAACTTTGTTTGTGAGTTTTAATTTATTTCTCAAAGATCGTTTGAGCTGAAGTGAGGCCACCCCTTCTGCAGTGGCCTTCTGTAGAGACCTGTAAGCAGTTACAGCAATCCTGAGGTCACTGATCTGCTCTGTAACTACCACAGAAGCACAAGGAAGGAATAATCAAAAAAGAGAGTGGAGAAGGGTGATTTTCTAGACACATACTCTTCCATCACCTGCTCTTTATTTAATTGCTGCCTGAGCTCAGCAAGTTACCTACTCAGCCTTGCACAGGGACAAGAAAGGCAAAAGGAGTAACTTAAACACAGAATTCTTTATTACATATTAATTCTCACTTTTACTTATACAACAGTATATTGCTCATTTTCAATGAAGTGCCAACACAAAAATTAAAATTCCACGTGGGAATTTTGAACAGGAGTGAAGTAGAGAAGCTAGTATTGTCCTGTTCATCTTCTTCCAGAGAGGCACCAAACAGTGGAGGGAGAGTACATAGACAGGACACCTGCCTGGTGCTGAGACTACACGGTAGATGGGATTTCTGCTCCTTGTTTGACTTGGAAAATCATTCCTACAGCTTCCATGTTTCTTCCATACACCTTTCATGACCCCATGCTGAGCTAGATCAGAGAAATCATCAGGCATAAAAATGAACTTTATTTAAAAAAAAAACAAAAACAAACAAACAAACAAAAAAAACCCCTGTTCTAGCACATCAGCTGTGCAAATGTTGGTACAGGGAAAAGAAAAATAAATGTGGAAAAATAATTTTCAGAAACAGTTTGAATCTATGCTGCCTTGAACTGAGTGACCTTGACCTAATGTAGTCTAGTGCACATTACGTTCAAGCCTGAGAAGATATTTCCATGCTCTGGTTTTGAATTTGTGGGTAGGATTTAGCCTTGGACTTCAGTGAGTGGTCATGAGGACTCAGGTTTAACACCACCAACAGGACAGCTTTAGGCAGAGAAGCCTCAGGCCTCTCATTTATGCAATTCAGCTGAACAAGTGCTTAGGCATTTCACTAAGGAAAACCTGGTTTTGAAAGCTGTTACTGCACACTACAGTACCTGCAGTTACATGCTAAAAGGCCATCATAATTTTTGCTTGTTTGGAATTTGTCATAGAATCAAAAAACCCTTCAGGCTGAATGGCACCTCTGGAACTCCCTAACATGGTCAAAAAAGGATCAACTCCTAAGATAGTTACACTAGTCCCTTTTCATTTACTTGCTATTTATCTCTTAACAATAGGGCATCTTCTCACAAATCTACCAATACTTTAATGAATCACAGAATATTCTGAGTTGGAAGGGACTCACAAGGATGACTGAGTCCAACTCTTAACTGAATGGCCCACAGAAGTGAAATTAAAATTCATCTTTCAGTCCCCATAACATCATACACTTTTGTTTCACGGACCGTACACAGCAGGACAAGCGTCTACTGTGGAAGTGTCCAGTGAGTTGAATTACAAATATAGTGTAGAAACAATGCAAGGGATACCCTGATAGCTGAATTCTGCTGTAGAGATGAAACACTTATAAAAAATGCTGAGAGTGTTTGGGGGGTTCTCTTTGAAGCATATCTTCGTCAGTCCTGTTTTTCTTTCTTACTGCTGCAGTACTGCAGCCTGAAGTCCTGCAGGGCACTGCAATTCACCATCCTGTTTTTAAAGCTGACTTGAGGTTGAAACTGACTTGGGAGTCTTCAAGAAACACTTCTTAGGAAAAATGGCTTTCTTTTTTTCTTTTTCTTTCTTTTTTCTTTTTTTTTTCCCCACATAAACCAACTCCTTTTACAAGTGGTTTCAATGAGATTTTATTTGGAAGGGGCTTCTTCTCAGCCTCAGGCTTATCCTAGGTGGAGATTGCTGGCAATATCCCTATTTCTCCTCCTGCACACAAACCAGCACCACACCAGTCCCCCATCTCCACATTCTGCTGAGTTGTCTTATTTTGGGAGGGGAAGGACTAGGAACTGAATCTTTCCTGTTCTGCTGGGACATTGTGTTTGATAAAAGAAAAAAAATTCAAATCCGGTCAGTTTAAATGAGCTTTGGCTTTCTTGTTTAGTATTTAGGATATTAGAAGAAAAGGTGTAGTGATTTTGTTTTTGCCAACAATGGTATTTTTATTCTAGAAGTAGTTGCCATTGCTTTTTAAATGAAAAACTTTAAAGATCATATATTTATATTCATTAATATCTTCTATTATTTCTCAGTTCCATGGGAAAATGTTGAATTTATCCTAATCTGAGTTTGTGAGTACAGCATAAATTTTGCAGTATTTAGACTCTTTTTCCCTTCTGTCTTTACTAACATCTGTATTTCCTGTTCTCATTTGTACTTCGAGGGATTTCAACAGGTTCTTATTTTGAACTTCTATTTCACATTGACTGTGCTTTGTCTGTTCATTTTTCCTTCATCACCTCTCTCGCAGTGCAGGGAATTTTCAGAGATATCTTGGTCTGTATATCAATACATCCCTTCAAAAGACTATCTAGTGACAAATCAATTCCTGTGGTAAGCATTTCCCTACTGGCTTTCATAGGGACTGCAAGAGTATATAGAATTGATTTGCATGGTAGAATTTACTCTCTTGAACCCCCTTACAAAGATACCAGTAAGTTTTTATTGACAATCTTAAATCAGAGTATATCAAAAAGTCCCTCAAGGGAAAACGTGTTGAGGTATTTTACTCACAGTCTGTCTCCAACAGGGATTTCTTAATTACCATATTTTCTGCAGAACAGCAGATCCTGGCACTGGTGCTACAAGAACTGTGGTGTACCCCCATGAATTTGTGTCAGGATCACAGGGATTAAAGAAACTGGTCCCTGTCACAATCTTTAATGTCAAGGAGCTAGTTTGTCATATTTTTGTGAGCTTTTGCTGGTTTGGCAGGACAGCTCAATGAATAATGAAGCTTAAGTGAAAGTTTCTGAGTTTAGAAGTATTTCCAGTCTTCAGTTACCTTAAATGCCTTTGCTGCCTTAGGGCACTAAGAAACCACTTACATATCAGTATCTGGCAGAAATGATCATGACACATCAGAAGAGAAAGGCTATGGACTGGTGCAAAAATAACATTTCAATTGTGGTGGGTGTGCTTACAGCCATGTGCAGCATCACACTGTGTGGAATGGCAAAAGGCAGCTCACTGGTGAAAACCTGTGGTGGGCTGACCACGGCTGGATCATAGGTGCCCACCAGAGCCACTCTATCAATCTCCTTCCTCACTTGGGAGGGAGAGAAAATATCAAAAGAGGCTTGTGGGTCAAGATAAGGGCAAGGAGAAATCGCTCACTAATTATCTCATGGGCAAAACAGGCTCAACTTGGGGAATTTGCTTATTTATTAACAATCAAATCAGAGTAGGACAGTGAGAATTAGAGCCGAATCTTACAAAGCCCTCCCACCACTTCCTGCCTTCTTCCCATGCTTAGTTTTATTCCCAATTTCTCTACCTTCATCAGCCTTAGCAGCTACAGGGGGATGGGAAAATTGGGTAATGGTTAGTTCATTGTACGTTGTTTCTGGAGTTGATATTGTCAAGTTTTTTCTCCCTTCTTAGGTGCTTCCTTGCCCTTAAGGGTGGGTCATCACACCAACACACCCACCCAGCATAAACCAAGTGTGCCTACAGGTGAGCTGAACTGGTACTTCTACTTTTATGTAAGTTTAATGCAAATGTTTGGTTTGTATTTAAACAGAACATGGGAAGTTACTCTTGTAATAGGTAGCAGCTCTTCATGAAAGACACACCTTTGATATTTATTATTTATTATGATAACGGTGAATTGTCTGAAATCTGTCACGGGTGTGGCAATATTTCAATTAGTTTCCACAAGACCATTGACTGGAGGCACAGAAGATCCTCATCTCTCTTTGGGAAATGTGTCCCACTGCTGAAAGCCAGTCACAGAAGCATTGTACATTAAATTCAAAATCCTAATTCAACATTAAATTCTTGATTCCAGTTCAGCAGAGCTAAATATGAGTTCAAGAGTGCCACTGCTATGGGCTGATTACTGCCTAGCTTAAGACGAATGTATTTATATCCTATATTTCATAGGGGCTTACAGAATAATGTGCAAATATGTTTCTGAGGTTTAGAGATACAGTACCAGGACTGAACTTGGTATTTTCTTGGGGCTTGAACACAATACACTTAGGTCTATCCTAGGTTATCTGATTACTTCAAGAAGTTAAAACAGAAGCTTTCAGGGCAGAGCGACATATATTTAAGACAAAATACTTAAGGTCATTTCACAGGATAAAATTGTTGCCCAAACAAAATTTTGGACAGGCTTGCTGGGGCCCTAAGGGCCCGGTAACAGTACACAGGCCTTAGAACAAGGGACACGCAGCTTACCTAACTGAGACCAATACAGAAGTTACATGTTCCACCTATAACCAATAGAAAGTATGAAGTATACACTTGGGGCCAGTAGGGGAGTGACACGACCGCCTGGACGGGACCGGGAGAACTGTATAACTGGGTGTAATGCACAATAATAAACGGAGCCTGTTAGTTGCATCATGTTGGTGTCGTTGCTCCCCCCCGCTTCTGGCCGCGGCAAATGGTGACCCCGGAGTGAGCACCACAGCGGACGAGAGAGGAAGCACGTGAGGTTCCCCGGCGCCCGAAAGAGGCGGTAAGGAAAGTGGCCACATCTGATGGAGAAGTCAGGCAGACTGAGGTCTGGACGGGATGAGTTTTCGCTGTATCAGCGGTAGAAAAGGTGAGCCTGGAGAGGCTGCGTTGCCCGGCGGGGCAGACAGACTTTTTAAGGTTACACGGGCTGAACTGACAGCGTTGTTACTCTGGGTGAAACGGCATGGTTTGATGTTAGAAACTGCGCAAGTGTTTGAGTTGTCGGCGTGCAAGAAAGTAGGTGAAGAGCTGTGGGGAGGCGTCCGGGGGGACAGAGGGGAGCGTATCTGTAATATGAGAGAACAACCAGGTGTCCTGCCGCGGCTGCCAGGCAGAGACCTCACCAATCGAGTGCCTATAGCTGCGAGCCCGCGCCCCCGAAGAGACCGGAGCTCTGAACCCCCCCGAGATCCGACTTTTAACTCCGCACAGAGGGATGCGCTTCGGTTACTCAGCAGACGATTTTGCTGAGAAATACTCCCTTCATACTGAAGAGATTGTTTCTACTCCCACACACAAAGGTCCCTAAGATGATTTATTACCCCCGTGGGGTGTCATACCTGTTAATGCTAAGTCCTCATCACTCGTACCCGCTGACCATAACTTCCTAAACTAGCAGACGAGCAAAAAATATCACCACTCCCCCCACCCAGGCAGCTGCGGGGCGGAATCTGAGTTCTGAAATGCCTCTGCTGGTCGCCCGGCGGGTTTGCGGCCGTGCTGGCCCAGAGGGCTCTGCTGCCCTATGGGACGCAGATCGGACTTTAAAAGACTTAAGGCGTGCGCAGCGGTTCCCTTCCCCGAGCGGCGAGATGAAAGCGGGAACTGCGGGGATGGGACATAACAACCTAGCCAAGATCACTGTCTGTCTTATAATCTGTGACAGAGCAGGCAAGAGTTGCTGCGACTACGGACGGTCCGGAAGCTGCTCTACTCTCCAAGCCGCAGCCGCTGCCTGCATAAGCGGCGGCGCGGCCCCAGCGCCGCTCTCCCGTTTTGGCGGGGGGGCTGCGGGCTGGGAGACCCTGCAGCGGCCGGTCCGGCGGAGCTCGCCCGTCCTCGGGTCGGCCCGCCACCGCCCGCTGGCCAGTCTGCAGGCGAGACGCACCAGCCTTGGTGTTCCCACAGACATTGATGACCATCCTCAGCCTGGCCCTTCTACAAGCAGAGACTGAATTTTAATAGAGACTGAACTTTAAGTTTCTTATATTGTTATACAGACCGTTAGGCCTCTTATAGAGTCAAATTGTTATGCAGAACTTTAAGTTTCTCATATTGTTATACAGAATTTTAAGTTCTTATATTATAGAGTCAGATTGTTATACAGAAATTTAAGTTTCTTATAGAGTCAAATTGTTATACAGGGTTTTAAGTTCTTATATTATGGGGTTAGATTGTTATTGTAGAATGTAAAGCTTTAATACTGTCTAGAATTAATTACTGATGTAGAATTCTTTAAGCCATTTAGAATTAATGATTAGACATATAACTGGGTTCTCATGTCACTGCTGGAGAATCTCTCTGCCTATTCCAAATTGGTATCTGAAATGGACTCTGGTTGGTAACTGGCCATTACCAACCAGTCCCCTTTTTGCTGAATTTGTTCTTTCCTTCTGTAAAGGATCCTGCAGAAGGATGGCAAATGTGACCTTTTTGGTACTTTTTCTCTAAAAATATGGTTGCTAAAAAGCTGGCAGAGAAGGTTTTCCTGAAAAATCCTTCAGCTTTCTTGCACTCCATGGGAGTTATCTCTTTCACACACAGCCAAGGCAAAACAAAGAAGGACGGTTGAGTCCTCTGTCCTTGCACCTGCAGGTTGTTTTGAGAAACAAGAAGTTGTTTTCTTTACACTAAGTATAACATTTAGAAATGGGTGATTTGCCACTTTACTTGTCAGCCTTGAGCTAGAAGTTAGCAGTTGAATCACATTCCCTTTTCCACTAATCGGCCAGAGGCCTGAAAAAAAAAAAAAAAAAAAAAAAAAAAAAAAGAAAAGAAGAGCTTGGGGCTTTGAAAAAAGAGGGGGAGCTTTCCCCCTACAGACCACATCAGTTGCTAACTTGGGGTCGAGGTTATACTTGTATTTCCACAGGAACCACCTCCCTTTGGATCCCAGCAAAGTGGGTCAAGCCCTGGATCAAGCCTGTGAATCAGAGCAATGACAGCAACGGCTGCAACTCCTCTGTGAAGCCCTCACCTGGGTTATAGCCGATCTCGTATACTTTGTGGCTGGATCAAGACACTCAGCCACATCAGCTGTGGGAAGATGAATTGTTTGAAGATATTGATCACTTAGAGATTAGTTGCATAGCATATCTTTTGCAGTATAGGCTTGCTTTTGCTAAAGTAGTGAAATAGACTATGGTTATTGCTTTTACACGCAGACAAACTCGTAGATACCATGACCAAGTGGGTGGTGTGTGTCCTGATGCTTACATTAAATAGTTCTAGCAGCCTTGTATGCATTGCCGCACTTAGAGATAACGTTTAGTGAATCGCACAAGTCAGCCAGCCTTGTGTTTAGCCCTAGGAAGATGTAGGGTTTACCCCTTGCCAGCACGTGCAATGCTTCCTGGTTCAATCTCTAAACATCACATTTACATCTCCCCCGGAAGAGTTAGATCCTTCTGGCAGCTACTGCTGCAATTGAAAAAAGAGGGGGAGATGCTGGGGCCCTAAGGGCCCTGTAACAGTACATAGGCCTTAGAACAAGGGACACGCAGCTCACCTAACTGAGACCAATACAGAAGTTACACGTTCCACCTATAACCAATAGAAAGTATGAAGTATACACTTGGGGCCAGTAGGGGAGTGACACGACCGCCTGGACGGGACCGGGAGAACTGTATAACTGGGTGTAATGTACAACAATAAACGGAGCCTGTTAGTTGCATCATGTTGGTGTCGTTGCTCCCCCCCGCTTCCGGCCGCGGCACAGGCTCTGATTTGGCAGTTTGACAGTTGATTTAATGCTGGAGAAACAACTTCCCTGATCCCAGCAGAACCCTTACTGTGCCTTAAACATATCTTTAAATTCTATGTAATTTTACATAAGGACTAATTAATGTACTAGAAATCATAAAATTATCAGCTTGGTCACATAAATAAGTAGGAAAGAACTTCTTTTGGTGAGTAGTCTTGCTTAAGAAGCAAAGTTAGTGTAGAATTAGCTAATTCTAGCAGTTATTTACTCAAGCACAACTCTCCTTCAATATCTAGACATACGGTATGTAACTCTCGTTTTAAGACTTTTGTAAACCACTAATGCAGAGAACTTTACCTGTCCCTGAGGCTCTTGTCTCAAAAGCGCACCTTGCCAGCAAAAACAGTAAAATACCTTTGTTTCATGTTGCAGGTCTGTGGCTAAGCCTGAAACTTTTAAATTATTGCTGTTTTGAAGAGTAGACTTGCCATTAGTTCTAGTCACCTGCAAAAGCTTTTCGGTATGCTTCAGTACACTGTCAAATCAAAATACACTGATCTCTCACCATGTTAGACATACATCCCTCCCCCTGGGAAAATCTTACACCCACTCTTCCCCCACCCTCACGCTGGTTATTGGGAATTAAAATGGAGTGAAAAGGAGAGAAGGTGAGGCTTCTCCCGGTGCTAGGTGGTTGCCATTGGAAGCTCCCAGTGCCATTCCCAGGGCCATCGTTCCTGCCTGCTTGGGGCAGCTAATTTGAAGGTGAGTGGTGCCTCCTGGGTGCCCTCTGAGTGGGTGACAGGACTCATGGAGCTGGGAGGGTGGGTGTCCTTCTCCAGGGGCCTGGCCATTCCTTCCTCCTCTCCCCGGGCCAGCCAGTGACCACGGCCTCTCCCTACCCAGAGCAGCGCGGGCAAGCAGCCCCTGTTTCGCAGCTGTCCCCAGCTTGCCAGTATGGCCACGGGGGCAGAGGGGACCTGCCCCATCTGCCCCGAAGCCTCAGGCAACATCGCCTACGTGGGCTCCTGCCTGCACAAATTCTGCCGGGGCTGCATCGTGTGCTGGGCCAGGATGAACCCGTCATGCCCGCTGTGCAGGCAGACAGTGTACACCATCATCTTCCCGGCGCCGCCAGACCAGGGCTTCATGGAAATGGCCGTGCCGCTGCCTTCCTGGCCCCAGAGCTCCGGGCCGTGAGGGGAGGCGGGCGCTGCCAGGCCGCAGCCCCAGGCCCACGTGGGAGGTTTCTCTCCCGAGACCTGGGCGTGTTTCTTCTGCAACCACGTGGAGATCCTGCGGCTGCTGGAGCTGTGGCTGAACGAGGTGCTGTGCGGGGCCTGATGGTGGAACGTGGCCTTCGCGCAGGACAGGATCGTGGCCAGCCTGTGCCGCTACGAGCTGCACCCCTTCTTGCAGGAGCAGACCGCCGCCTTTGTGCGGCAGCTCATCGAGGTGGCCAAGGACCAGTGCAGCCAGCTGGTGCTGCGGCGCACGGAGTCGGCCCCCGCCCTGCCGAGGGCAAGCACAACTGCCCCGCGGCCGGACTGGGCCATGCCGCCTACCCCGCCGCCAGCGCGGCGCAGAGGGAGCCCCGCGAGGAGCCGCGGCAGGCTGGGGCTGAGGCCGCGGGGGCTGGGCAGAGCAGCGGCTGCGCCCCCGGCACCTCCGGGCAGCGTGGGAGGCGCAGTGGCGGTGACCCACAGGGCTCCGGGGCAGGCCGCAAGAAGTCGTGCTGCCAGCGGAACTAGAGTGAGTGCTGTGGCAGCACCAGGAGCAACGGGGCAGCGACAGCAGCTGCACTTGGAGGTAAAGAAATTTAAAAACAAAAACCCAAAGCGAAAAAAACCCACCCCAAAACAAAGAAAAAAAGCCCAAACCCACAACAACTTAGAAAACCGCGTGAAAAGCCTTAGTCTCTCCCTACAAGCCCTGCGTGAGGCATTGCCATCGCTGTCACCCGGATGCCTTGTCGTCCTCTTCCTGGTGCTGTGCACACCTTCCCCCTCATGTGTCTGCTGCAGCTTCCACGTTGTCTGCCATAGCTTGAAGCCGCACTCCATCTGTTAGAGAGTGTATTTCTCATAGTTTCGTCAAGAGATTTTACTATTTCAGCCATTGCAGTCTCAGGTCTTACTTCCAGTATGTGTCTTAGTTTATTAGCAAATCAATGAATTCCAGACAAACAGAATTTTCCATTGTACTGCTATTTAACTTCAGCTATATTTGGTGAAATGAGCAAGGCGTTTAATTATGTTTTTAAATTCAAACTTTTCTCCTTTTAAATATTTTTCATTAACTCTTTGTGTAGACATCCTGTGAGTGTGAAGACTTAATTCTTTCTATCAAGAGATGAACATATTATTAAAACTCCAGCAAGAAGTCTTTCATATTTTTCTCACTTAAATTAGAAGTCTCTGTGACAAATATTTGAAATTCAGATTTTATCCAATAAAGCAGCAATAATCCTGGAAAAAAACCCAGTTGTGAGCCTTTGTTTTCCTATGCCTGAACTGATCAAACAAAAACTGTTCCTCTCTGCCTTTTTTTCCTCTCTGTCCTGCTCCCAGCTGTTATCAGCTGCAACTTGTATCTACCTCTGTTGCCAGCTGCCCATCCGAAGAAACCACAAAACAACCGAAGTCGTTTTATGCGGTGCTTTATTAGGGCCCGGGAGGTCTGAGGACTCGTGTCCAAAATCAGACACCTCCGACCCTCTAAGATTTTTCACACACCTTATATATTTTTACAAGCAGATTACTTCATACCACACAAACTTAATTTTTAACTTGGCTTACATAACGGTTAGCATATTCTTTTGAGATTTATGATTCTATTCTACCATTCTTTTGGATTATAAATTCTACATAGTTGTCTAAAAATACAATTATTGTAACAACCGGGTACAGGTAATCATGTCCTTAGATAACGATTTCTTCCAGAACATCCATTACTTAAGAACAAGCCACACGTTCAGCATGCTCCACTAAGTCCTTTGATTATACAGAGACAAAAACCTACATGCTCTTGCCAAATGGTTACATTCCACGACTAGGCCGCAGCTGAGCCTTAGCACAACTACTACTATTTGCTTCTACTTGCAACACCTCTGCTCAAATCAGAGGCAAAATTCCCAATATCTCAGCAGTGGAGGACTGTACCCACAGTCAGCTAAATCATTCTCTTGGACAAAACTAAGAAGTCACAGACATGTTCACAGGTCCCCAGCATTAAATGAAAAAAAAAAAATATTCATATAGGATTTCAGTAGTGATTTTTTGTTTAATTTCTGCTCCTTATTTTTTCCCCACAAGTTCATAGGTCGACTTTCATACTCTGTTATTTTTTAGTATGTTAAAGCTGCATCATCATACACAGTTGTGTTGCTTGCACTACTGAGAGTTAGTTAAAAAATTTTCTTAATTGGGTCTTTTTTTAATAAATACGTTTTGCATTAGCACACCTAAATGGCAGCAAAAACAGAGCAGTTGTAATAAAACTGCATTTCTGTATAAATTCCCTTTCCCCCTTCTAGATACTTGGAACATCTGTTTGGGATTTTATTACTTTGGTTTCCATTCTCTGTCCTCCTGTTAAGGAATAAAGCATTTAGCAGATTTACTTGTCTCTGAGAAGTGAAAGACTCTGTGGAGCTCATTGAGTGAGTAAGAGTGGAAGCCTCTGTCTGCTCCTCCCTTCCTGCTTTTCAGTGGAATCACTGGACAGAATTTGCCAGGCTTTGAGAAGAACTCACAATCCAGCTATTCCCCTTAATGATCATGGTACTTGGGTTAGTTATGTGAGGTTCGCTTTGTACTGTTAGTGTTCTCAGTAATTTTAAGGCTCCTTAAATGGTGTATTGTTATATAAAGAATTCTGCTGAAATTCCAAGACAGTACCAGTTCATGCTTAAAGCTATTGGATCTAAATTCCTCACGCCTTTCTATTTCTGCTGTCTCCCTGCCTTATTCATATCAACTAGTTACAGAATTCACAAGCAATTACATTTTTGCTGCTTCTTCTGAGTGCTGGCAGGTGTGTGGAGGTCTTGATTACAGATGTGAGGCTGTCTCAAGGAGATTAACCAGAATAAAGTTTCAGAAGCAGAACACTTCCAAAGAGGACACGCCTGATACAAGGAATGTCAGAAATGGATGCAGCAAATTTTAACGTTGAGGTTCATGAGATGAAATGAGTGGTGAAATTAGTAAATTTCCTCCATTAGCCTATTTATGAAGAACACATCTAAATAAAAAATAACCTGTCAAGCCAGAGTAATGCAAAAATGTAAATGCCTGTGCCAGGGATGTGTGTCACCTTATGCCAAATTAGACACATGAGCAGTAAGTAGGGCAGGGGCCAGATTAACAGAATAGGCAGAGAAAGCAGGTCTGGCTTTCCTTTTTTGAAATAGTTAAAAAAAAAAAATCAAATTGGAAGGCAAATATTGCATGTGATAGCAGGTGAAAATTACAGTACAACCACACATACACTGCAAAAGAGAAATATATCCACAAATAATTAAATCACCTAATTGCCTTTTAACTTTATTTTGATGACACTACTTTGAAGAATTTCGACCTTGCAAGAAAGAAGAAATGGCATAGAGTTGAAGGGAAGAGTTGATTCTAACATTCTTTCCAAAGCTCACAGCGGCTCCCCAAGCACCTTTCTGACGATGGAAGTGGTGGATGATACTTTCCTATGAGTTACCTGTGGTGAACAGAAGTTTGAATGGGAATTGTTTGGGAATGTTCTAATTAAGAACAGTAATGTGCTGTGAAGGAGAAAATTTTGCAAGAAAATTGCCCATTAAAGAGAGAACTGGAACAAACATAAACCAACGGGAAATATGAGGAGCAGCCCGTATGCAGTTACATTCTGCCCTCAGGTCTGTGCTTTTATAAAAACTGCAGTTCTCTTATTCTTATTTGCAAAGAACATGTGGAGAAAGCAAAAGATTTGCTTGGCTGTAGGTTGGGAAATGTTCCTTTAGTGAAGGTAATTCTTACTATTTTAGCTACTAATGGTTGAGTGAGTAAAGGGGAGTTGTGTGGCAAAGCTACAGCAATAAAGCAGAGGGGTCTTTTTCCTCTCCTTAGACCTTGTCAGAAAAGTTGCTTCAGCCTTCACCACTTCCTTTACCTCATTTTTGAGCTGCAAAAAGAGTATGAAGGCACAACTGCTGATAGTTAGCCCAAGGGCAGGTTTTCTCTTTATGGGCTTCTCCCAGAGTGGTCTGAGGAAGGAGCTTCCATCAAGCCAAGTTTGTTGAACTTTGGAGAGCATGGAGAAGTCTGAAATGGAAAAAGTTCTAATAGCCTGACGAATGAGTGTTGTTGTTTCACACTGTGATGGGTTAAACTTTATAATAAGCCAGAAATGGTTGTGGTCCTCCTTTGGAAAGGAAAGGGGTGCAGGAAAAACAGGGTTGCACAGTGACGTGCCATTTTCAGTCATTTAATGAAGAGGAGGGCTACCACATCAGGTTTCTAACAGAGGGTCATAATCCTTTCATTTTTGCCTTTCAGTGGCCTTCAAATGAGAATGGGGAGCAAGGGGCAGAGCTTAGCAGGTATGGTTTTTACTTTCACCCTATGTGAAGTTCCCTGGAACAGAGCCTGTGGAAATTAGTGCATTACTGAAAGCTAATGACAGCCTTTTGTTGCTGTGCTGTACTCTGCCACATAAGTGAAGGGGTCAAGGCTGCCTGTCCACAACTGCAGTGTGGTGACGCCTCAGGAGTGATGGTGCTGATGCAGCCTGTTCCTAAAAACACAGAGGTGTGCTGTGGGCTGGGGTTGTGCTTCTGTAGAGTGCATATACACATACTGTGTGGAGTTTCCCGGGTCAAATGGGGCAGAAGATTCCATATGCTTTGCTCAGAAGCTTCCTGACATCCAGCTCAGCATCTGCACTGAACTCCTGACTTGATGAACTGGGTCTAATGACCCATGATGTAATTTTACTGCAGATTAAATATTGACAACCCAGAAGTGTTGTTCTCCATTGACACCTTGATAAATGTTTATGGCTTGATGTGTGGAATGTGAGATCAGCTGTCTTCCTTAACATTAATTTGGAAGTGGAAAATAAAGTCTTGCAAAGGAGATTGTTGTGAACAGGATAACAGTGTGAATGTTGCCACACAGTGCTAATTAGATGCTGAAATTGTGGTGGTTTTTGTAGTATATATCCTGTCATTAATTTGTATGCTTTTCAAAGCTTTTGCAGAACAGATACACTGCTGAGGATAAGCCATTAGCACAAAATGCAGAACAAAATATCTTGCTCTTTTTTTCATTTCACAGTATTGAGAACTAATCAGGCACCTTTGCATGGAAAAAAATAAATCTCAGATACATTTTATTGGATTAAATGGCAAATCCAACCCTTAGCATGAGGATGTAGACTCGTGGTATTAATTAGCATGCTGGTAATTGCAGTGGTGTATGTGGATGGTTTATCGATATCAAATGCAGCCAAGGGTTCAGGGATCAAGTTCCCATAGGAAGAATGATTATAAGGAAACAAAACAACCCTGACGTAAAATTCCCCGGCCTGCAGAAAGGGGGAAATATAATTTGATTTGGATAATCACTTCTTTTATATTCCTGGGAGTGTTAGAAAATGTGTGTGATTTCTCCTTTGAAGATAGACTGGAGAAGTTACAGAAGGAAGGGAACATCCGTGCTCTGCTCAAAGGCAGCCTACTTTGATCTGACACCAACTGCTATCTCTAAGACCAGACCGTGTGCTTCAGCGACAGCTGCAATAAAGTGTGAATGTCTTAAATAAAATCCGCAGTTTAAAATTTGGTTGAGTTACATATAGAATATTTCACAATATTTTACTCTGCTTGTGTGAGTGTGTTTTTACCAGCTGTGTGTTAGGGCCTCTCTTTTCTTTTTCCTGAAATTGAGCACTTCAATTTCCCTAAAATTGAGCACATCTGTTCTCTGACCTGCAGCTTTGGCTTAGTTCATGGTGCCAAAAGTGTCTTTCAAAGATCCAGACCTGTTAGGCATTAGGTTATATGCAGTTCTTCAGAGAATTCTGTGTTTGCTCCATAAAATAGTACCATTCCCATGTGACATCTTTTGCACTGACAAATCTTACTTAGATGCAATGTAAACATCTCCAGGAAAAGTGTGTGTACTCCCACAATTGCCCTCAGATGCTCATCAGCATCCCTACTTGTTCTTACCCATGCGTGGATCATGTAATTGATTCACACCATATGTTCAATTATGTCACATTTGGTGGTTTATCTCTTTTTTTGTATGTTGTTTCAGAGAGATAATAATTTTCTTAGGTTTTTGTTAGGCAACTGTTGCTGTACAACCAAAAGGTAGCTTTGCAAAACCTTCAGTCTGTCACCTTCGGTGAAACACCTGTAGTTCACTGAGATGTGATGGCAGCCCAGACTGTGATAAGTTACTTTGCAATTCTCAGAGCTGAATTTTTTTTTCTTTTTGTAATTTCTGCAACCCTGTCTAATTTGCCACGTCCATGGCTGCAAACAACTGAGACTTGTAACAAAACTTAAGCCAGTTAACAGCAACACTGCCAAATAAAAATTGTCTGTTTCATCACACCTCCAATTTATAGCAGATTCTTCAATGGAGGTGTTTGGGTACTTCAATGTGATCCAAACCATTGCTTTTTTGGGATAAATTGGACAGCTGCACTATCCAGGCTGCTTAGCATTCAGCCTCTGGATAGCTGCTGCTGTGGAAGCTGGAGCCACAAGCTCCTGCACCAGGGCAGAGTGCATCAGAAATAACACACCTTCACAAGGAGACTGCCTTCTTTTCCCAACAACAAGTAGTTCTTCATTGCAACAACTGACATTTTTCCAGGTTTGATGAAACAAATATGTATAATCGAATCCTAATATGCGTGTGGAGACAGTTTCAGTTGATGGTTGCAACATGGTGGTGGCTAAGAGCTTTCTAGTTCAAGGGCTGTCCTTTTAAAAGTCAATAGACTTTAGGCTGTGCATGTCAAACTTTTTCTCATGCAGAAGACATGTAGGGGGAGTATTGGGAAAAAACTTCCAGTGTTTTCTCTGTTGGAGATGTTCAGTCAGTGGCCATCATCACTGCTTGTATATCTCTTCATGAGTATCATTGCTGTCTGCCTGAACACTTGGGCAATGCCAGAGTGGAAAAGAGCAGAGGAAAGGTGATTTATGTGCTGTATGGCTGTGTTTGATAAAAAGGAGTGAGATCTCTTTGCACCAGGCCCAGACATCCCAAAGGAAAGTCTCCCTTGCTTGTCTCTCTGAGACAGAACAAATGGGAAAAACATGGTAGAGTCCTGATGGGATTTCTGCCTATGGTAGTCAGGGAATGTCTTCAGGAAAGTGGTCTCAATCTCATCTAATTCTCCCCAAAACTGCTACTTTGGAGAGAGGACCATTTCTACTTCTTCCAAATAGAGCTCTTTATCATTTGTACACCAGATATTCCAGTGAGGCTCCACCTCAGGAAGGAAGTTGCCTTTGCTGTGCCCACAAGGAGTCAAGACACAGCAGAGAGTGCTGGGGCAGGAGCTGGGGGTGCTGCATTTTGACTTCATCACTGCCCAGAGCAGCTGAATCTCACTTCCACTGATGCCTCATTCTCCCCATCTGAAAACTGTGGAGGGTGATGTGTCCTTGAGGACTCGGCCATTTCCAGAGAAAAGTGTGGTAAAAGAGATGGTTATTTCAATGCTGGTGACGTTAAATGCCAACTGCTTAAAATATGCTGCTGGAAACCCCACAGTTCCAAAAAACTGTATTTCTTAAGTGTTACATTTTTCATGCTGCATAAGTGGGGAGAGTGAGAAGGGCAAGGATAACAGGAAGCAAGTGAGGAATAATATCATTTTAGGCTTGCAAGGTCCAGGTAACGTCAATATTACTTGGTGCACATCATCATGGGAATTGAGTGCTGACCTGCTCCTGCTTGTCTTGTCTGTGCACGATGAGCAGGAGGAGTGGAACACGGTCAGCGTAATTCACTTATGATTTATTGATGTAGAGAGAAAATAGAGTACTTAATCCACTGAGGTTTCCCATTTGCTGCTTTATGAAGGAAGACATAGGGTTGCAAAGCTAAGACAGTTTCAAGAGGTAAAAGCTTGCAATAAAAAATTATCTTTCTAAAGGTTCATTGCTGATGGCTAGAAAAAAAAAGCAGGGTTGCATTCCCAGTTTGCCTGCTCTAGTCTGGCAGAAAAAGAAAAGTATAATCTGCTTCTTCAATTAATTAATTAATTAATTAATCTATGTAAAGTCATTTGGTCTAATAAAAATAAAACTTTTGCTCCTCAGTGGCATTTTTCAACAACAAAAAACACACATACAGCCAAAATGTTTGGACCAGCTCCACATGAATCTATTCCTACTATTACTGGGCTTTTGAACTTAAGAGTGTAATTTCTGATGTCTTATTTCAGAATTATCAGCTGAAAATAGCTTTTGCTGAACTGATTTCCTGGCATGAGATGTTATGAAGGAATTACTTCTAACTGATGCTCTAAGCTACAAAATACAGTGTTTACTGAAATGTCATCATCTGCTTTATGTTTTGAGAACCGTAACCTTTTTTTGAACTGCCACTTTCACTGTATTTCTAGTTTGTGCTCATTTAAAAACATTTGGAGAGAAAAAAGAAGGAAGGCATGTATGCACGAAGGAACAGATCTGATGAGATTACACACGAGATTTCTGCTTAAAAGTACTGTTTGCATAGCATGACAAGTGTCTCGGGCATATGATGACAGGCACAAATAAACATGTTACTCATGATTTCTGAGCTGAGCAAAGTGAACAACCTAGTGGAGGTCAGTGACTATGATGGATGGATCTGCTCAAGACTGTCACAGATTCATTGCAATTCTGCCATCGTTGTCTCTTAAGAGGACCTTCAGTCAATAAATGAACAGCGGTAGAATGCACTGGAATTGGGAGCAGGAGCAGTTGACAGAAATTCATGCTCTTTCTGTTGGACCAGAAAATTAACTGTGCAGATAAATGGCTCCTTTTTGTTCCCTCCTATCAACATGTTCATAGCACAGTCCCCTTCCATGATTTCTGTATCATTTTTTGTGGTACATGATAAAGAGTGCACAATGAGAGCAGTGCTGTGGTTTCTGAAGAAGAGCTTTCCCTGTGGTGACTCACCCTGGACAAATGTTTCATTCATACACAGTCAGTGGTGCTGGCTCACCCAGAGTTTGTAACATGAGGAAAATGGTTATAAAACAAACTGGGAATGTATTTACCAAAAACAGCTACACAGCTTAGGTCTCAGGATATTTGAATTAATTTGCTTTCAAATATATGTGTCATTTAGCTCTGGACTGAACATAGTCAGGGCTGTAGGATAGTATTCTGGGGCTTTTCCTTCATCAAGGATGCCTTCTGTGGATGTAAGAGCATCTGAACCACGAAAGAGCTGAGCTTTTATCATCTTCTATGAGACTAAGGGGAGATCTCATCACAGTCTACAACTTCTTCAAGAGGAGCAGTGGAGGGGTAGCACTGATCTCTTCACTGTGGTTACCAGTGACAGAAATGGGAATGGCTGGAGCTGTGTCAGGAGGGGTTTAGGTGGGATATCAGGAAAAGCTTCTTTCCCTCCAGAGGGTGGTGGGGCACTGAACAGGCTCCCCAGGGAATGGGCATGGCCCGAGGCTGCCAGAGCTCCCAGGAGCATTTGGACAATTCTCCCAGGCACAGGGTGGGATTGTTGGGGTGTCCTGTGCAGGGCTGGGAGTTGGTCTGGATGATCCTTGTGGATCCCTTTTAATTCAGGATATTATTCTGTGATTCTTCCAGATGTCTGTCTCCATGCAAAGGAAACCCAGAGACAATGCCCAGACTGGCATGTAAGTGGGCATACACGCTTAGATAGATTTAGAAACAGGCTATAAATTTAGGCTTGCAGGCTTACCAGACCTGCATTTTCTTTCGGCTCTGTATTTTCTTTCCTGTCAGGCTAGTTGTGAGGTAAAGCTCTAAATTTACAGATTCTTTTTTTTCTTGGTAGAGGAATGCCATGTTGACAAAGTGCTGGCCTCTCACAGGAGAGATCTGTTTCATGGAGATCTCCAAGATGCTCTGGAGTTTACAGAATGAGGAAGTGGCGGTGTTACTTTGCCAGGAGATCATGCTCTGCCCCCTTGGCCAGAAACACAGCACAGGCATTTGAAGTGTGTCTGTCTTGGTCACTCACTTTATCTGTGCCCCATCCCAGATTTATTTCCATCTGCGTGGAAGGAGAGGATAAACAGGACCCAAAGGTGGCAAGCACACTCCAGGTAACGAACTCTCCAAGGAACAGCATAGATGCTCTCCAGAGATCTCCTTTAGTACTCCAAATCATTGCTCTGTTTCTCTGGACTTCTGGGTCTTTAGCTGTGGGAAACAGATGAAGCAACCTTGGGCCCAGCGCAATAGACTGGAAGGTCTACAGGCTTCTCTGTTTATTTGCTGACTCTTCTTTGGCCTGCAATGAAGTGGCGAGGTGGGACAGAAGTTTTACCTTGCTTTTTGTTGTAAAAGTGAAGCTTTCAAGTTTCTGCAGAAAAAAACCCTCAGACAGCTGCTTGTTGATCCCTATGGAAGGCTGTGCAAACAGTTATATTCCTGATTCTAGAGAAATAATAGTACCTTCACAACTGCAATTGTGACTGAGAAGGCTGGAGAATGTTTTAAGATGTCATCCAGTGAGGCTCCTCTCTTCTCTCCAGAAACAGCAATCTCACAGACTCTCTGAGTAATTGCATCTTACATTTCCCCCTAATTTCTCTCCTAGACCTTCCTTACTCCAGTTTTGGTTCCTGATTTATTTTCCAATATTCTCCATGGAAGTTTATTACTTTCTAATGAGAAACTACCTCCTGTGGATTGGAAGACTTGTATTCTCTCTCTGCACAAAGCCACTGCTTCTTCATTCCTCTATCAGAAGCTGCATTTTGCAGAGCAATCTGTGTTCTGTATTTCCATCAGCTGGTTCACCACCACCAATTAAAATTGTGTCAAACTGAAATTTAGCAGTAATGGGTAGAAGAGGAGCTTCAGGTATCTCACAAGGTCTCATTCCACCCTGCCCAGTTACGAAATGGAACAGTGACCTTAGGATCTTGATCCTGCCTTGCTGACTGTTGCTACATTTTATTCTTCTATTTACTACTATAGGAAAAAAAAAATCTTATTTAACATGTGGGATGATTAAAATAATAAAGGACTGTCATAGCCAAATAGGAAAAGCATCTGATATATCACTTCTAAGATCTCTGCAGTCTTTTAACAGACAACACACAGACAGCAAAATGGTTGCAGTAATACTCTTCCTGGCGATATAACCTTGAACTAGAACCAGGAATTCTTTTCTTCACAGATTTTTTCATCATGGTGGACTCCACCTTCAAAATCAGTGTGTGAAAAAAACTGAAATTCTACCTCCAGTCACAGAAGAGTAGGTCTGGATAAAACAAGAAATGAATTTGGATTTGCACCATCACTTTGTGCTGGTCAGTTTGCACTGTGTTCAGAACACTGGCTAAGTAGTTTGTAGTAGTAGGGACAGGCAAACGGAAGATCTCGGGATGGGACGGAAAGCAGCAGGGACCCTTCCCTCCCTCATTCCCTGAGATAAGCGATCACCCTAGGTATGCGACCCCCCCCTCCTAATTCCAGTAGTTTTCCACTCTCTTACTAACTCTGGCTAGTCCTACCGTCCCCCTCTGACGTAGTGAAGCCCCCTTGACTATTTAACCCCATGAGACAAGATAATAAACGCCATTTGATTATCCACCATACTGGTGTCTGTAGTCGTGGACCGAGTGGCCCGGGATGGGCTGGGCCGCCGTGCTGTTGTCTTGAAACCAGGTCGCCTTGCCTTCTCAGCAGAAGGCAACATAAGTGGTGCTGAAACCCGGGAAAAATCAACTCCGGTAACGGGATTTCACCTGGACGAGAAACAGCGGCCGGAGCAGGCAAAGCTTGATTCCAGGCGGGGAACACGTTCCCGTACCAGCTATCGTCATGGACGCAATAGCTAAGGTAATTGAGTCGATTTATAAGCAGTGGGGAATTGAGTGTAAGCTTAAGGATTTTAATCTTGCTATCGCAAGGCTCCTAGAGCTTGGGGCGATTGAATGCCCGGTAGAAATATTACATTCGGAGGTGTGGGAGAAATGTACAGCTGCATTAGCTGAGGATACGAAAGCCTCAGGCAGCGGAAAAAGTCTTAAGGTGTGGGGGAAGGTGGAGAAAGCCTTATGCAAAGCAATACAAGAACACGAAACCTGGAGTGCCGCATGTGTGTATTTATTAAACACTTCAAATGTCGGGGTGGGAGCGACCACCCAGATCCCCCCCGAGGGCGATTCACCCGAGAATAGAGATCCACCGGGACCAGGCACGTTCTCCTCCTCCCTGAGCCCGAAATCAAACTCCCCGGGGCCCCCAGACAACCCCCTGAACCCCCCACCTGCCCCGCCGAGCGCAAGCCCTCCGGCAGAAACCTCGCAAAAAGTCGCGTTATCCCAATCCGTTTGCCCGCCGCCGACCAGTGATTTTGTGTGGGAAGTGCAGCTGCGCGTGCGAGCTTTTTGGGGGGACCTGACGGAGGAGGCCAGAGGTGCCGAGCACGCGGTGATGGAGGAGGCGCGGGCGCACCCCCACCCGCCATGCGGTGCGGATCATGGCGCCGGCAGTGGAGGGGATGGGCGGGGCCTGGATATCTGTGGCGGGCACGAGCTGGAACTGTGATTGCTTACAGATACGCATGCGTGAGAAGCAGAAACACGCATACTCAGACGGGAGCTGCAGATTTCTGCAAACGCGCCTGCACGGGGGAGCAGCAGAGAGCGCATGCCCAATCGGGAGCCACGCTCAAAGCCGCTACCATCTAAGGGAGAGACCTCCCCCTGCGGGAGGCAGGGCAAGCCCAGGGGGCGGGAGCGACACCACCCCCGGGGGGAGGAGCGGGACCGGAGCCTCACAAAAAGGCACGGAAACCTGGAAGTGCACTGGCACTCGACTTCCGCCTCTGAACCGAGTCAGAGCAGCTCCGATAACTCTAGCGAAATATCGGAGACTGACTCAGACTTTGAAACAGAGGAAGCTGAAGTAACACAGTTTAAAGCAAAATCGAACAAAGCTTTAAACCATATTAAAAAGCAATCACGATGCAAACTCACCGACTGGAGGCAAATAAAGATAGCTTGTGCTGAATGGATGCCCTCTGCTTCAATCCAAGCCTTTCTGGTGAGAGTCACAGGGCCAGAAGGAAATCAGCAAAGAATATATAGCCCAATAAATGTCAAAGATATACAAGCAATTGCCAAAGCGATTTCTGAAAAAGGATTAGACTCTGCTATAGTCTCTACCCTAATAGATGGTGTGTTCTGCAATGATGACTTATTGCCTTTTGACATTATTCAAATAAGCCGTATGATCTTTGACGGTGCAGGATTAATTGTTTTTAAACAAGAATGGAGAGATAACTGCACAAGCCTATTGGCCCAGGCTTCTGGGGCAGGGCAGCAGCTGCACGGTTCGGGCTTATCCAGGCTGATGGGAAAACATGGTGATATGATAACTCCCCAGCAGCAGGCCACGCAGCTACGAGCTGAGGAAGTCAGGGCTACAACCAGAGCCCCAAGAGAAGCCATCAGAACGGCTTCTCGAGTAGTGGCTAAGCCATCTCCGTGGTCGACCATAAAACAGGCAAAGAGTGAAAGCTTCATGCAGTTTGTAGACTGCCTGCAGGCGGCGATAGATGCCTCTACCCTGCCTGCAGAGGCCAAGGGCTCCGTGATAGCTGATTGTTTAAAACAGCAGAGCAATTCAATCACCAGAGACATCTTATGCTCTGTGCCAGTCAGAGCCAGCATGGCTGATATGATCAAACATGTCGTGAGAGAAGAGCAGCTTGCACCCATCCAAACCGCCGTCCGCGCTCTAACCAGTGCAATGGCATGTTTCAAATGTGGTCAGGCGGGCCACATCGCAGTGAGCTGCCCCATGCCCACACAGCCTTCCCCAGCGGTGCCTCCAATCCAAGCACGCTTGAAAGGACCCTGCTGGGTCTGCGGGAAGAAGGGGCATCTCTCTAAGGAATGCAGATCCCGGCCCCAGGGAAACGGGGGAGGCAAAGGGCGTGCGGGCCGCACTCAGCCTCCTCCCACTGCGAATGCAAGGCGGCCCGTCTATGCCAACCCCCAGTGGGGCGGGGGGCCTTTATACCCTACGCCCCCACAGGAGGCAGCCAGTTTCGTACCCCCGCCAGCAATGCAATTGCAGAATTTCACAACATCACAGGCAGCACTCTCACACCCACCACAGCCACATGCCGCGCTTGTGCCACAAGACCAGCAGAAGGCGCCCCAGAGCACAATCCCTGGGTGGCCCTGGCTATGAAAATAGGGAAGGAGCCCCTGCTGGTGTGGGGGACATGCTGCCTTTATGGCAGTCAGGACCCCCACGTCATAGAGCTCCAATTTTGGGCAGATACAGGATCAGACTGTTCCGATTTTTCCCCAAGCGCACTGGCCTCGGCATTGGCAGTTTAAAGAAGTCCCCCCAGTGAACGGAGTGGGGGGGGGGCATCCTGAGCGTGGAGAAGCACCCAATTAGTGGCTATAACACTCCATACAAAAGAGGGATCAGAGCAGACAGTGGCTATCTATCCCTACATCCTGCCAAACTCTCCACCCCTGATAGGGAGAGACATCCTCTCCATGCTAGGAGTCAAGATTACAAATTTATCATGAGGGCCACTGCTGTCCACCTCCTGCTGCTGATCAAACTGACCTGGAAATCATCAGACCCCATCTATGTCGAGTAGTGGCCCCTGTCAAAGCCTCGAATGGCAGCTTTGCTAGAACTAGTTGACCGTGAGCTGCAAAAGGATCATATAGAACCCTCCGTCAGCCCATGGAACACCCCTGTATTTGTGATCCCCAAAAAGTCTGGAGAAAGCTATCGTCTCATCCACAACCTGAGAGAAGTGAACAAGACAGTCCGACCCATGGGTCCAGTTCAGACACTGCTGCCTATGAACTCAGCCATCCCAGAAGGGCAGCCATGCGCAGTGCTGCACATCAAAGACTGCTTCTTTTTGATACCCCTGCACCCTGAGGACAAGGAACGGTTTGCTTTTTCTGTCATGTTCCCGAACGGCAACCAGCCCAACCTCCGCTTCCAATGGAAAGTGCTACCACAAGGCTTTGTGGATAGCCCGACCATATGTCAGATCACCCTGGACAAAGCACTGATGCCAGTCCGACACTCCTACCCTGCTGCAACCATCATCCAATATATGGATGACATCCTGGTAGCTGCACCATCAGCAAGCCAAGTGGATCACTTAGTGTCCACAATCACAGAAACCCTCCAGGCCAACGGCTTCGAGATTGCGAGTGCAAAGATCAAGAAAGGACCCTGCGTGACCTTCCTAGGAGTGGGGATCACAGACTCCTATGTGACTCCCCCCAAAGTGAAGGTCTGCCGAGACATCAAGACGCTCCATGACATGCAGCGCCTGGTAGGGTCTCTGCAGTGGCTCCGGAACATCATCCTAATCCCTCCTGAGGTCATGGACCCCTTATATGACCTCCTGAAAGGAAAGCACCCCTGGGAGCCCAAGCTGCTGACGCCACAAGCAATGAGCTCCCTGGACTTCATCGAACATCAGATGTCCACTGGCACACTTGCCAGGTGGAACCCAAGCATGCCACTCGACCTATACGTCCACTTTACACTGAAAGGAGGAGTGGGAGCACTGGCCCAAGGACCCCCTGAAAAGTCCCGACCGATCCAATGGGTGGTCCTTGGAAGACCAGCTTGTGCATTTTCCCCAGGAATCGAATGCATTGCTGTCTTGGGGTGACTAGATGTTATATTCCCTATTCGCTGCTCCCTGCCCAGAAAATTGGCTGTTTGCCTTTCTGTGTTTTTGGACTGAGACTGAGTGGAGAGAGACAGAGAACTGAGCAAACTTCTAAACAGTGTCTCAAGGACAGAGATAAAGAGCTCTCTCTGGGAGTTTTTTTTTTGGACTCCCGGGATCATCGGCTCGTTTTTCTCCTCTGGAGGGTTGGATTTTTCCCTGGAATTTTGGTTTCTTTTCTCTTCTTTTTCTGGATTGCTTCACATCAGAACATCAGGACTTTTTTTTCATCGAGGTGGAGGGCCTGGGGGAGGGCCCACCTCATCCCCGCTCCGAGGAGGAGGAGAGAGAATACCTACAGAAGGACTTGGATTTTCTTTTCCCAGGTTTCTTTTCCTCTATAGCGAGGGGGGCTTGTTGCTTATCATTATTATCCTTTACCTGTGTGTTTGTTGAATAAATAGTTATTATCACTTTCACTTTCTTTCGAGGAAAAGGTTTAATTTTTCCCGAACCTGGCCGGGGGAAGGGGTGGTTTACAACCTACCTTCTCCGAGGGAGTAGGTTTCTAAATTTGGCTAAACCAGCTCAATTGCCAACATCATCATGAAAGGCAGGAGGCTTGCTCTGAAACACCTGGGAACTGAACCAACAAGAATCCACCTTTCTTTTCGGAAGCAACCAACCACAGAATCAGCCACGATATCAGAGCACCTAGCCCTTGCTCTCACTGGCTTCGGAGGAGAAATCTCCTATGCTGCCAGACCACCTTGGACTCAGCTGCTAACCATTGTAGATATAGACATGCCTCCAAAGGTCACAGAC
>JACBWW010000044.1:6566956-6586396 GCA_020086605.1 Lanius collurio | reverse complement strand
GGGTTCGGGTTTTTCATTCCATTTACAATGGTTGTCTCTAATCTGACTCTAATATCTAGGGGGCATTTCTGGCTGCCACATTTCAATAGCTTTTAAAGTGGAAGTACCTGGAATATAACCGACTACTTTCGGGTATTTTTGCTTTTCTTTATTAATATAAAATGCTTTTCTTACTTGCTGGTCTAGTACCCGTTCTTCAGGTCTTTGGATGGTTTGAGCATATTTCCATTTAAGGATCCGCTCAGGCATTAAGCTTCTCAATTTTGATTTTTCTCTATCTCTCACCCAAACCGTGTGGTTACACACATTACAAGCTGTAAATGATACATTGTCTATTTCCTCCCGGCTGCAGCGCAAGGGGAGACTGTCCGGTTCTGTTGTCCTAGCGATTGCTTTGTTACTGTTTACACAGGTCTTTTGTCCCCTTAACTGAGTGTCGATTATCGGGTACCGGGTGCTTGCTTTGGTTACTCTGTGCTCTGAAGTGACCGAATTTTCAGGCGTAGTCTCTTTAAACTCCGGACCCACTCTCGGGACTCTCGGGTGAACTCCTGTCGTGGCTTTCACGATCAGGGTGAGACTGAGGAGAATCACCTGAGTCCATAGATCTCTGCCTAGGCCTCCGCTTGTCTGGTAGCGGCCAGTGACGGGGCATACCATCTTCTCGGCAGCAGATAAACCCCTCAGGGATTCCTCGCCTAAATCGGTTCAAATACTTCCTTTCATACGCTTCCCAAGACGTAGCTTGGATAGTATTAAATTGGCAAGGCACCTTAATCCTCGTCCGACACTCAGTTATTATAATTTGGGCCGGTGCGTTTAGTTTTCCCCTAATTCCGTTTTGGAACCAGCGAAACCACTCAATCGAATCTAGTTCTATTACTCCCGCCCATGTAGCAATCGCTAGGAGACAGCTGGTCAGTTTCTTTTCAGTTTTTAAACAAGATTTACACAAACCCCTTGGATGATATCCCCTTGCACAATGAGTTACCCAGATCTCATTGCAATATTTACACTGAAAATGCACAAAAGGGAAACAAGAACATTCAGGGTTTCCGCAGCGGATCCTGTCGTCTCTGCTCATGGGGTCTGATTGCGTTCGAGGTTCTCCTGGACCGGGATGCTCTTTTGCAGCGATTCCTCCTGGCGTCCGATCCGCTTGACTCGGGAAGCGTGCGTCCACCCCTTCTCGGCCGTTCGGATCGCTGTATCTGTGGTTAAAAGCACAAGAAAGGGACCCTCCCAGTGAGGAGAGAGCATGGTCTCCTTCCAAGATTTTATAAGGACCTTGTCTCCCGGAGAGATCCTATGTATTGCAAAATCTATAGGAACTCTCTGTATAACTATTTCTTTCTTTCTTAGATCTTGCAAGTTTTTGTTGATTGCCAGTAGATATGGCTGTATTTGTTTATCATCCACCTTTGGATGATCAATCGGCATCCCGTACTCATATGGCATCCCGTACATAAGTTCAAAAGGGGATAGCCCAGTTTTAGAATGGGGCATAGTGCGAATATTCAAAAGAGCCATCGGCAAACATTTTAGCCAGGACATTTTTGTTTCTAACATTAGTTTAGTCAGCTGCGCTTTTAAAGTTTGATTCATTCTCTCTACTTGTCCGGAACTTTGAGGGTGCCACGGAGTGTGGTATTCCCAGAGCTTCAGCTAATTGTTTTATTATTTTAGAGGTAAAATGCGTTCCTTGGTCCGAATCAATGTAAGTTACCAGCCCAAATCGAGGAATGATTTCCTCGAGTAGTCTTTTAGCTACTGTTTGTGCAGTTGCTCGGAGACTCGGAAAAGCCTCCCCCCAGTGGGTTAATTTATCAACTATGACTAAAAGAAATTTGTATTGTCCTACCTTCGGAAGTTCAGTGAAGTCTACCTGGATTCTCTCGAAGGGCCGATAAGCAATAGGACGACTTCCTAAGGCTGCCTGCCTTGCTCCTGCTTTGTTAATTTTCTGGCAGACAGCGCACCCCTGCGTTTCTCGCTCGGCTAGCTCGTAGATTCCTTTGCATCCGAAGAATTTAAGGAAGTGCTCAGCTAGCGCCTGAGTGCCCCAATGGGTCTGCTGGTGCAACCTTCGGAGGATATTTCTAGTGTGTCCTCGTGGGAGAAGTTCCCTCCCATCGGGCAGTTTCCATTTACCATCTACCAATTGTCCTCCCATGTTTTCGAATTCCTTTATTTCCTCTTTTGTAGGATTGGGAAAGAATTTCCACACCTTACCCTCTTCTATCTTTGGGGTGCTTAACTTCAATAATGAAGCGCTCTTTGCCTCCCTGTCTGCAAGATTGTTTCCTCTGACTTGAAATTGTGTTTCCCGTTGATGTCCTTTAACGTGGACAATAGCTATAGCCTCAGGCTTTCGGACTGCATTTAGTAGTTGTTTGATTAGCTCACAATGGACTAACCCCTTCCCCTTAGTATTGATGAGCCCTCTTTCTTCCCAGATTTTTCCAAAAGTGTGTACCACCCCAAATGCATATTTGGAATCTGTGTAAACAGTTCCTTTTTTCCCTTGTAACTGGTTCAAGGCTTGTAATAAAGAATATAGTTCACAAGCCTGAGCTGACCATCCGGGACTCAGTGGACCCGACTCTATGACGGTTCCTGTTTTTGCATTAACTATTGCATAACCGGTTTTCCTTTTTCCTTCTATTACCCGGGCAGATCCATCCACGAACCACTTTTCGCCTTCTTCAAGCTCTTCTTCTTCTAAATCAGGTCTTATCTTAGTTTGTAATTCGATTATTTCCACACAGTTGTGAGAAGGCTCTCCTTGGGGCTCTCCAAACAAAAATTGGGCTGGGTTTCGAGCTGTCGTTGTTTTCAATTCCAGCTCAGGAGAGTTTATTAAAACTGCTTCATATTTCAGTAGTCGGGCATCCGTTAACCATTTCTCCGCAGTCTGCTGCAGGATGTTCCTGACATTATGTGGGGTGAACACAATTAGAGAGGCTCCAAACGTTATTTTCTTAGTCTCTTCTACTAGTAAGGCAGTAGCTACTATTGCCTGTAAACATGTTGGCCATCCTTGGCTAATAGGATCTAGCAATTTTGATACAAATCCTACAGGTTTCCTATCTCCTGCCCATTCCTGGGTTATTACTCCATGGGCAGTTTGGTTACTAACGTCTACAAAGAGCTGAAAAGGTCTTTTGACGTCTGGCAGACTTAACACTGGAGCGCTTGTTAGAGTTTCTTTTACTTTATTAAATTTTTCTTCATCTTCATTTGACCACTTAATTCGGTCTACAGTGAGTTTTTCATATAGAAATTTCACCTTTTCACTATAACTCTCAATCCATTGTCTGCAGTATCCTAGAAGTCCTAATATCTGTCTCACTTCTCTTTTTGAAGTTGGAGGTGGCAGGGATATGATTCCAGCAATCCGGTCGGCATCTAGCCGTTTCTTTCCTTCTGCCAGCCAATGACCTAAATATTTTACTTCTTTTTCAGCAAACTGCAGTTTATTTTTAGAAACTCTTAGTCCTTTCTCGCCCAGGAAATTGAGGAGAGTTATCGTGCAATTTCGGACTGCATTTTCTTCTGACCCCACGATTAGTAGATCATCTACATATTGTAGCAGTTTAGTCCCTTCTGCAGGTGTGAATTGGGTCAGTAATTGCTCCAGCGCCTGGCCGAACAAGTTTGGGGAGTCTACAAAACCCTGAGGCAGTGTCGTCCACCTCAGCTGCTGTTTTCTCTTAGTATCTGGGTCTTCCCATTGAAATGCAAAGAAATCTCGGCATTCTTTATCTAAGGGACAGGACCAGAATGCATCTTTCAAATGTATTACACTATACCAGATATCTCTTGGAGAGATATTTCTTAACAAAGTATAGGGATTCGGTACTGTGGGAAATAAGGTTTTGGTTCGGCTATTGACTGCTCTTAAATCTTGGACTAATCGATAGTTCCCATCGGGTTTCTTTACTGCTAATATGGGAGTATTATGCCATGACATACATGGTTCAAGTGTACCTTTTTCGATCAGTTCTTCAATGATAGGTTTTAGTCCCTTCATTCCTTCTGATGGAATGGGATATTGCTTGATCCTTATGGGATCATCTGGGTGTTCTATGTTAATTCGAATAGGTTCCATTTGAATTCTCCCAGCTTCTCCTTTCTGGTACCAAACCTTAGGGTCAATCTTTTCCTCATCTTTAACGGTTAGTACACAGATGCTGGCCACAAAATGAGATTCTATTATTATCAAATTTACTCCGAGTTTTATCATCAGGTCTCTTCCTAATAAGTTTTGGTCTGTTTCTTCTACCAATAGTATGTCTCCCAGGCATTTTCCTTTTTCAGATTCTATCTCTACATTTTAATAACAGGTACACGAAAAGGTTCTCCCTTGGCCCCGATAACCATCATGGAATCTTGGCTGATTATACAGCCAAGGGAAGCTGGGACACTGTAGTCCTATCAGCTCCTGAGTCAACCAAAAAGGCCCACTCTTGTTTTTGGGGTTCTATTTTTAATTTTATCAAGGGCTCTTTTGGTGTTTCTGACTCCAAAATAAACAGCCCCTGACACCCCTATTCTGCTTGGAACACTTTCTCATCTTTGATTCTTCTTCTGCAGTCTCTTCGGGTGTGTCCTTCCTTTTGGCAGTAATGACATTTTACTGTTCCCCTTCTATTCATATGGGTAGATTTAGGAGGAGATATTTTCTTCTGAGCAGTCTCATTTTTATTCTTTTCTTCTTTCTCTTTAGGGAGCTCCTGGGCCTCTCTAACAGCTGCAACCAAAATTCTGGCTTGTGCCTTCTGCTGTTCATCTTCTCTTTTCATATAGGCTTTTTGGGCTTCTCTAAGGAGGTCTCTTAGAGGTTTATCTTGCCAATCTTCGATCTTTTCCAGTTTCTTTCTAATACCATCCCATGACTTGGCTACGAACTGAGTTTTTAATAAAACTTGGCCCACTGGTGACTCTGGGTCCATACCCGAGTACATCTGTAGACCCTTTTTAATTCTGTCTAGCCATTCAGAGGGGGTTTTGTTTTTCTCTTGATATTCTCTTAGGACCCTGCTACTATTCTGTCCTTTTGGAACAGCTCCTTTTATACCTTGAATGACCAGATTTCTCAATTCAATCATTTTTCCCCTTCCTTCTTCAGTTTGAACATTCCAGGAGGGACTCCGATCGGGCCATTTATCTTCTCCCCTCTCTCCTTGTGGGTTTCTTCCTTCCCAATCTCTGATCGCCGCTTGGCGGATCAGGTCTCTCTCCTCCGCATTAAACAGAGTTCTGATAATTGCTTGAATATCGTCATAGGAATAGATGCTATTTCCTAGAAATTCATCTAATCTCTCGGCTACCCCTAGTGGGTCATCCATTAGCTTTCCCATTTCTTTCTTAAATGCTCTTACATCCCACGTGTTAATGGGGACATTTACAAACCCGATAATTCCGGGTGCTGTGGGAACTTCCCTTAAGGGGAACAATCGGGAGGTTTCTCCTTTTTCCTCGCCTTCTTCGGCACATATTTTCTTCACTTTTCCCCTTGTGCGACTAGCAGGGGGTGAATTTGTTCCTTTTATGGGAACGTTTTGGATATTTTCAGGACCGGTTTGGGCCGATTTTACTTCCGTAACTTGCTCGGTAACTATGGAGCTGCTCAGTTCCGCTTGCGCAGCCGCTTGTATCGGCTCAGGCTGGTGTATCTCTTCCGGTGGCGCGGATGCCTGGACTGGAGAATACGGAGGAGGTAGGTTATCCAGCAGTTCCCAATCAGCTCGTGTTTTTTCTGAATGGAATTTGATGGGAAAAAGCCTGACTGTAGCCAGGTCCCATAATCGAGCATAATCTTCTTCCTCATAATTAGGGGCTCTTATGTCGTGAACATATGCACAGAGAGCTCTGCAGACCCTCCTATCAAAGGTCCCAAATACCGGCCATATCATACTTCTTCTTATTTCTTTTTCTCCCCATACTTTCATGCAATAATGAATCATTTTAGTTTTTGATTTACAGCGACAATTGTAGTCGTCGTCCCATTTTTCTATCATCCAGCCCAACGGACTGTTAATAGGGATTTCTAGTTCTTATTCTTTCTGTATGTTCGGTTCTCTACTCAAATGACTTTCCCTTAAGCCCATGCTTTCGCCCCTTAGCAGGGATTTATCAGGAAGGTCTTTTTTTCTTCTTGGTGCTGGTTATTTGTGTCTGGGAAATATTCGTTTTCCCCATCTAATCCACTGGCGTTACTGGGCTTGCAATGAATCGCTTTGCAAGGTTTTCTCGCCAGTGCTCGAGGCTCTCAGGTTTTACCAGGGGGTCTTTTCGCCATGAAATATCCCCCAACTAGAATCTAGGTGCTTTTTCCTCAGAAAAAGTCTTACCAAGGGGTCTTTTCACCGTGAAATATCCCCAACTAGAATCTAGGTGCTTTTTCTACCTTCAAGAAAAAGTCTTACCAGGAGGTCTTTTCACTATGAAATGTCCCCCAACTAGAGTTTGGGTACTTTTTCTGCCCTTGAGAAAAAGTCTTTCCGTCCCGAACCCCTGTTTGGCCGAATCTCCCGGACCTTTCCCGCGTGTCCAATTCCCGGATCCCCGCGTGTCCCAAGAGTTGACGTGTGTGTGCGTTCACTCGCTTCCCTGTCGCCCGACTCTGTCCCTCGCGGGTGCAAAGAACTGCGAACTTCGGGTCCACTCTCGCTTCGTGATGGCGTCATGTCTCATTCATCTCATTCACACTCACGCTCAGCCCCTCACCCAACCACAGGTTACTTACGATTCCTTTTCCTCCCGTGGATTCTTCCGTGCGCGTTGATTTTTACAAGTGAGTAAAAGAAAAACACTAACCACGGTGCAGGGGACCTAGTCCCCAAGTACTGAGAGCTCTATTTGACAGGGCCCGTCCTCAATAATTGTGGCTTTTTAAATTTTTCTGTTCGTTCTGTATCTAGTAGGTCTACTTAGAGGTCCCCTCTTCTCCGGCAGGACCCGCCAAGCACTCTGGGCTTGGCGGAGGCGCCCCCCCGTCGGGATAGGGTTCCCCAAGAGATCCAACTAGATCACGGCAGCATCACCAAATTGTTATAAATGAATTGTCAATTTCATCGAATTAATAATTTACGCGAGCCAAATTATTAATATAAAACAAATAAAATTTATTTTTAATCAAATTGACAATCTTAATAAGCCACTATAAAGGAAAAACAGGGCCAAGCCTAGGTTCTTGACTCTGGGTGACACATACACAGCTCTGAACACCAGCAGTTCAGAGAGGTAAGCGCACACCTTTGAGGTGTTTGAGTCCAGTTTTTATACTGTTTTTCTTGCTCCTGGCTAGGAAATTTTTTGTTCTTTTCACTTCTGATGGTCCTCTGGTCCAGTGCTCAGGGGTCCATTTAGATGTTGATTTGTCCAAGGATTCTCTTTGTGCTTTGGTTGATGTTTTCCAGTAACTCATCTCAGCGTTTCTGGTAAGGGACCTGTTCAGATGATGATTTTTCCGAGAAATCCTTATATGATTAAAATGAAGTGTCTTAAGCAATAGGTCCACTCATCAGCAGTGTCCAGGGAGTAGCAGATCCTATCTCTTACTCCTTTCAGATGGAAAAGATTCCCTCGCTGGGTAGGATGAACTCATAGTAGGTTGATGGGTCTGAGGTCATTTCTTCCAGGCTTGCCTTCACTTCTTATGTTAATTTCTACCTTCCTTGAGCAAGATGTCAGGAAACTTGCCAAGGTGTACTTTGAACATAACATATTTGAACATATATACAAATTACAACTTGGTATATTTCACATTCTATATTTCACATTAATAACTTATTCTGCTTATACCATTTTGATTCCTTATGAATTTTGACTTATCTATAACACATTGAAAAGTGACATTTTGTGTGCAAGTCTCAAACCTGACAGAACGAAATGAGCAGATAGTTGATAGTCTAGTGCAGCACCAGAATGTCCACATGGGAACAAATTCACAGAGCTGTTCTGCCATCATTGCCCGCCCACACAAGCAAACATAAACGTGGAAAGACACAGCCACAGCACATCACAAAAGGAATATTTCTCACCCCCTCTGTCTTTCATAAGAGCACTCTGAGGCACCACAGCTTCGATCTGGTGAAGAGAACTAATGCCATAGACACCTAAGAGGGCTTACTGAAATCATGACAAATTAATTCCCTATTTGGGATTCTGGAATTTATTCTGACTTCCCGGACAGCAAAGAAAGATTCATCACTTGAGAGAGCAGTACAGGTAGCATAAAGCAAATAGGATGTGTATTGAGGAAATGAATTAGCAGGTTCAGAATATAAAATGGATTGTTGGAATCAAAAAGGGTTCAGATGCAGTTTGGATTTCATGGCTCTGTAGGAATGCACAAGGAATGGAAACAAATTCCTTGCTCAAAAAGAGTGAGAGAGGAATGTTTTCTTGGAGTTTTTGTGCACACACCCCACATGCACAGGGATATTGTCCAACCTGAAAATAACTGCAAATGATTCTGTGGATTAGGTGTTGATTGTCCAGACACAAGGACACCTTTTTTTGGAATCGGAGAATTGGAAAACCAGAGAATCATTAAGTTTGGAAAAGACCTCCAAGATTATGCAGTCCAACCTTTGAGTGATCACCACCTTCTCAACTAAACCACAGCATTAATTGCCACATACAGTTGTATCTCGAATGCTTACAGGGATGGTGATTCCACCACTGCCCTGGGCAGCCCATTTCAATGCTTCACAACCCTTTCAAGGAAGAAATTCTTCCTGACATCCAACCTGAACCTCTGCAGGCACAGCTTGAGGCCGTGTCCTCTTGTCCTGTCGCTGCCTGGCAGAAGAGGCCCCACCTGGCTACAACCTCCTTTCAGGTAGCTGATCTTGCCGCTGTGATGGTCATCAGCATTGCAATAATCACAACAGAAGGAGAAAAATTTTCATCCGACCTTTGAAGATGTAAAGGATGGCAGAGTCTCTGGTCATGCTGACCAAATACTGGCAGTTCCCCTTCAAGCCTTTTTGTATCTGTTCCTTAACTCAAATGGGATTGCTGCTGATGGCAGTCAGCCTGTTGGAAGTGGTTAACATAAATAGCTTGAGAGACCAGGAGGCTCTTGTCCCACCAGAGCAGCCAGAGATACGTAATCGGTCCTCTGGGCTCTCGTATCCTCAGCGTGTATTTTGTCAGAAATGGCTAGAAGATGTTTATTATACCACGACTTAGGTTTTTTAGCAACATAAGGAAGGGAAAGCAAATAAAAAATGTTGTGGCGGACATATCTCTAAGTCCCACCAAACAAAAAGGTCTGACCCTGCTCTGTCAAGGATTGCCAGAGTAGTTTTCCTTATTTCCTGGAAGCAAACTGTAACCCAGCATCATGTACTGCAGAATGTCTGCAGGATGTTCCCTGGGAAAACTCTTGACAACTAGTTCATCTGAAATAAAAAGTTAAAAGGGACATTTTTCTGAAGGACCAGTTTTACTGGCTGGTATAATCCTTCTCTCTTGCATATGTAAGTGATACAAAGTATTACAGAATAAAAATCCAAATACATGAAAGTGTCTCATGTGGCTGTCCTAGCTGTGCTCAATGAATGTTACTTTACACTTTGTTAATTAGTAAATGACTCCTAATTTTCTGCATCACATGCAATTTCATACGTCCCACAGGCTCTCCTGGCTTGCCCTTTCTCGTACATGAATTTCCAAGTAGCAGATACTGGCCCAGGACTGTGGGTGTTCCTCCTGGTGCAAACACAAGGAAGTCACTTAAATCAAATGTCCATCTGCCAACACATTCAGTTGTGAGAGAGCTACAGAAGCTGCAGCCCACAGGGGAAAAATCAATGGAGTGTGCATTCAAAGCACGGAGTCACGGGATGCTTGCTGTCGAACAGAAATGTTTGCTGTCAAACATGTGCTAAAATATTGTGGAGAATTGTGTCTGTATTCACTAGACAGACTGGACTAGTGTGTGCAGGCTTTGAAGAAGGCCCGAAGGCAAGATCTACCAGTCCCACTGGATGAGGCACTGGATATTCCTCACCCCAGGATACGATAATATAGAACAATAGAGCCATTTACAGTGAAAAAGACCCTTAATGTTGTGATAAGCAACTATTATAACATTGACTTTTGCAGGTAGTGAAATGTAAGAAATATTATGTATTAGAATATGTTAGGAAATATTATGTGCAAATATGTTAAGCATAACTTTCCTATGCAGATATTAACTAGTTAACATTATAACTGGGCTCAAAGTTACAAGATGCTTCTATAGCTTGAGTTATAAGATACCAATATAACATGAATTGTAACTTTCTCCACTGGTATCACTTGAATCCTAACTTTCTATACAATGCAATAGCTAGTTTATAGTTAACTAACTGCTTTATGCTTAAATAAACAGAAACTCGCCAGGTGAATAATCTCAAAAGTAGATAAGTAAGCTAGATAGGGAAGCATGTACTAATGTACTAATGAGAGGTTGGCAACAGCAAAACCAATTAGCCACAAAGTAAAGAATTTAAACCAGCTGGATCCAGAAAGACTGGGGAACATCATAGCTTGCGCATGCTCCTAAGACAAAGCTGAAAAGTTCAAGACTTGAGGAAAACCTGAGTCTTCATCTGAAAAGACCCCCAAAGATCCTCACATTACACATGCTCTAAAAGTTGGATCAGGGGAGGAACTATGTAATCCCTTCTACAAAAAAAGTAAAAATTTCTCAGAAAAACTGTGCACATGCATTGTGGTTTATTTATATGCATAGTGTTAAAGCATATAAACAGGAAATTTGTGCAAGTGTGCATGCCTCTGGCTATGAGCTATACACCCAGCACTGTCCATTTGCTTTAAGTGACCTTTGTCCTGTATTAAATTTATAAAACCTCAAGAAGAGGAGTGGGCTTCGTTTCTCACAAGGCCAAGTTCAATCATAAAACAAATGTCTTGTTTTAAGTGTAAATCCAATTATGTAGAGCTCAAAGTCCCCTTGAGGGAGGGAAAGCACACTGCTTTCAAAGGTACAGGAAAATGCCTGTTGACATGGCAAGCCAGCCGGTGTTGCTGCTGGCCACGCTCCTCAAGGTGAGCTCTCCTGAACTGCAGCTGCAAAGGCTCCTGCCTGGGCCACCATGGTCCAGGGCTCATGGGCAGCCCTTGGCATTGCCGGACTTCCTGCAAAGCATCCCTGGCAAGCTCCTTGTCACCAACCTCTACGAGGACTGGACGGCTGCGATGCGGATGGCCAGCAGGGAGGACAAGATCTGTCAGCTCAAAGAGTAAGCGTGGGCAGCAGCTTCCAGCTCTGCTGCAGGCACTGCTGGAAGCCTGGGACTCTCCTGAAAGGGGATGCTCTCCTGAAGGGGCTGTGGTTTTGGGCAGCTCACTCTTGCTGGCTGGCAGTCTGATTTTGGGGCAATGCATGGGGAGCCTTCCCTTGCGTGGGCTCGGGGGAATTCAGAGCTGGGCAGCAACGCCCTGCATCCTTCCTGTGGGAGCGCTGGAGCCCTGACTGAGCCTGGGCCCAGCTCTGGGGGCGGCCGTGGGCAACATGGGCCTGCTGATGGATGCTGCCTTCCTGTTTCCTCAGGGTGGCCAAGAAGTTGCCCACAGCAAACCTGCTCCTCCGCAGGCAGCTGCTGGCACTTCTGCGACTCATTGGCCAGCACGTGTCCAGCAGCAGAATGACCTGCAGCAGCCTGGCTGTCTGCCTGGAGCCCAACTTACTGAGCCCACCCCAGGAGGAGCAGCTGAAGCTCGAGGCCATGCTGGCCCAGAACAAGAAGGTAATGCTGGCTTCAGCAGCTGGCTGCAGCCTTGCTGGCCAAAGGCAACTTGGTTGCTCAGAGGTGCCTGTGCCTGTTGGCCCCTGTGTCCAGCCAAGGCTGCTGCAGGAGCTGCCTGCAAGAGCTGCCCCCCAGCCAGCGCCTTCCTTCTGTGCAGAGGCAAGGCTCAGCTATGATGGCCAGGGCTGCTTGGCACACTTTCAGCCCCTGGGCTGAGAGCAAGGCTTTCCTGAACGTGCTGGTGGAGTTATGCTGGAGAACTCAGATCACATCTTTGGGGAAGAGGTGGCTGGCCCAAAGGAGTCACCAGCACCCACAGAGCCATGCACAGGTAGGAGCAGGAGCAGAGCCTTGTCCCAGCCTGGGACTCAGGGCCCCAGAAATCTCAGCATCAAGAGGATAAGCAGTGTAGGGCTTGCCTGTGGGTTTTGCTTTCTTTGTTCTTGTTTTCCAAGTCTTCACTTTGCTGCACATGCTTTTGCATTCTAGAGATGCACCGGGAAGAGGAAAGTGGCCCTGCAGGAAGAGAAGACAAGGCATCCCAGGCAGAAAGTGATCCGGATGCATCTCCCTCTCTGCCTGAGACCTGGCAAGAAGATGGCAAAGAGGCCACAGTGCTGGAGGCCCAAAGAGCAGAGGTATGGCAGCTGCACAAAGCCTGGCACAGTGTGTCCCAGAGAGATGGGCAGTTTGTCATGGGGCCAAGGAACTGCTGTGCCTTCTCCTGACAGTGCAGCTCTGCAGCCTTTGGCTTCCTCCCTGCCTCCCTGCCTCCCTCCCTCCTTCCCTCCTTCCCTCCTTTCCTTCCGTCTTCCCCACCTCCCTGTCCCCTTTCCTCCCTCCCTTTCTCACTCTCCCCTCCCTCCTTACCTCCCCACCCCTCTGTTTCCCCCTCACCTCCAGAATTTCTCCTTTAGGCACCTCCAGATTTATCTCCAAACACCCACCAGAGCTCCACAGAGTCCCTGGCGAAGGCCGAAGCCCTGACGAGCCTTTCTGCGTCAGGAAGGTAAAAGGAGCCTGCATTGGTTCCAACAAGAAGGGGCTGAGCTCATGCTCCCGCCTTTGCCTTTCTAATCCAACTTTGTGGCTAAAGGCTTGTAAGCTGCTACGCCCAGGAAGAGAAAATGAGAAGGAAAAGACAGCAAGAAGTGGCCTGGCCAGAAGACAGGGAATACCAGCCGGAAAGGAAGAGGAGGAGGACACACCAAAGAAGATGGGAGAAACCCAGGAAGCTCCGGCAGGCCAAGAAGCCCAGGTATGGATGTGCCCGGCTCTGCTGCCCGCTGTCCTCTTTATACTGCCCTAAGTCAGCCCAAGGCACAGGCAAGGGCCAGCAAGAGCTGCTGTTGGGCAGGGCTTGGCCAGAGCTCCATGGCAGCTGTGCAGGGGCTCTGCAGCCCTTGGCTTCCTCCATTCCTAGGGGCTTGTTGGGGAGGATGAAATAGGGAAACCTTATAAATATGACTGCTTGGCAAAAGATTCTGAAAATATGAAACCTGTAAGCAAAATAGAAATGAAAGCTAGCTTTGAGATATAAGATACCAAGCTGTTAGTTACTGTACAACCAAAAACCAATGGGCTAGCCAGCTGAAGGAGAATCCCTCTTGATTGAACAATGTCTTTAGCAAAGAAGAGGATGCTTCAGCAAACAGACAGGTCCAAGGGTCAGAGAAACCCTGCTATCATGGCAGGGAAGAAAAAAGTAGTTTTAGAAAGTAGTTTTTAGGAGTTAAAATGTAACACAGTATGGTAATGTAGTAATTTTGATAGGTTGTATGTAAATTCTATAAGGATTTCTGCCTTCTATTGATTGGATTTTGTACTATTACCATATTCAGTATAAGAAGAGATATAATATCATGTAACCAGACTTTTAGTCTCTCCTAGTTTCTCTCTCCATCTCTCTCTATACCTCTCCATCTCTTGCTCTACCTTTCTTGCTCTCTCTGAGGCATGCTCTAAGCTGTGGCTGGCAGCTTAAGCAGAGCTCCTGCACCCACATCCCTTGCAAATAAACTGCACGTTTCAGGAGCTGCCTTGAACTGTAGAAATCCCTGAGCCAACTGTGTCTCATGGAACCTTTTTATTTTCTATAGGGCTGAACCTCTGCAGCAGGACGGCTCTGGGCGGGACGAAGCGGTCGAGGGAAAGGCTGTGAAGACGGGGCAGCTGGAACCCCTCTGCCTCTAGTTCTGCTTCTAGATGTTTATAGGGAGATTTAGCAAGCTAAGGGTTTCATTCTAGAGGCTGCTCTTTCACATATTCCACATCAATGGATAATTAAGTACGTCTCTTGGTACCTGTAGAAGCATCTGCTGCTTTGTCACCTCTGTCCCCACTCTGCTGCCTCTGTCCCCTCTTGCCTTGCCCGCTGTGCCACCTCTGTGCCCTCTGGCTGTGCTGGGGGCTGGGCTGGCCGCAAGGCTGGGCCGAGCAGCACTTTCAGCCCCAGATCCTGGCTGCCCACACCTGACGGGAGCAGCAGGAATTGCCGGTGTCGAGGCAAAAAACAGGGTGGGAGCTGCAGACACAGGGTGGCATGGGCTTTGGCCACGGGCCCTGCCCGTGCTGGGGCCGCTCAGCGCGGCTGTCCCGGCCGGCACAGGGGCGCTCCTTGGGCACGGCAGCTGTGCCGGCAGGGCCCGGGAGTTGTGCCGGCAGGGCCCGGGAGTTGTGCCGGCTGTGCCGAGCTGCCGGCGGCTGCGGGATGGTCCCGCCGGGGCTGCGCTCGCCACAGCCTGGCCCGCTCGGCCTGGCTTTTCTCTGTAACCCTCCTGGGGAGGCTCTGAGATTTTCTCTTCCCCCATGGAAGTGCAGGTGCTGCCAAGGGAAACGTCCCGATCCTGACTCAGTGTTCCCTTTGCTTCCCAGATGTCCCATCTGCTGTCCCCGTCCAGGAGAGCTGCGCTGCACGGGAGGATGCGACAGAGGGAGAAGCTTTGAAGATGGGGCGGCTGGAATCCCTCCTCTTCTATTTCTCTTTAAAGATGTATGCACTTGCACATAAGATAGTGATAATTACATGGATATTTACAGGAAGGTTGCTATTTGTATAGGTATATTTCTCTATGTATATTGTTATTTTTATGGATGTATGATATATATATATATTTATGTATATATATACATTTATGTTTGTAATTACATTTATGGGTATCTATCTAAGTATATCTGTATGTTGTTATATCTGTGTTAAATTCTATTTCCTATGTATACAGGTCTCTATTTGTATTGATGTAGTTGTAGGCACTTGGCTATTTAAATAGGTATACTTATATTTGTATAGGTATGTATGTCTATTTTTATATTTTTATATGTATATTGATCTATTTCTATGTGTGACTTTACATATGTGTTGAGATGTACCATCTGTATATTTGTATTGATTCAGTTGTATGGATATGTAGATTGGTATGGTTGCCTATAGATAGGTTTGTTGTATGTATCTATTTTTATATGTAGTATGTGATATGTAATATTTAATCTATATTTTTATCTGTATATTGTTGTTGTAGGCGTCTTTATTTCTATTTAAATATGTATGAAGTTGTATAGTTGTATAATGCTGTTTATTGAGTTCTTGGCATAGAGCTATTTAGAGAGGGATCCTGATATTTTTGTATTGATATAGGGGCTAAACCGTTGTAGTAGTATGCAATAAATTAAGTTGTTAAACACCTAATTGATCTTTGTGAATAGTGAGTTATTGCAGAGGTTTGCAATAAATTAATTTTTGTTAACAAAACTTGGTATTTGTATATTTTTACATTGCATTGTTGTAATAATTGAATAAATTACTTTTTTTTAACTTAAATTGAGATTTGTATATTGTCAGCGTGGGTGTACTAATTTGTATTAAATTACATTTTCCAACTGAAATTGATTCTTGTGTATTTGTAGACCAGCAGTGCAGCTGTAGCAATCTGCAATAAATGACATTTGCCAGCTGAGATGGGTGTTCTGTGATTTGTGTTACCCAAAGCAAGGAGCAGATGTAAGGGGGATGATGCTGGAGGATTTTGGCCATGAAAATCTCCAGCTGTGCCCAGCAGATGCCCCAGCTGCAGCCAGGCTGGGCAAGAAAACGGCACATTTGGGATGGCAGCAGAGCCACACGTTGGGCACTAAGTGGCTGCAAAGGCCTGCTGAGAAAACGTGACTGCCCTGAGCATAGAACTGCACCCAGGAGCCACCCGGGGAGGAGAAATCCAGCCCCATCCCACTGGGAGCTCTTTGGGAAGCGCTCCAAGTGTCCCTCTGAAGATCATCCTGGAGAGCAGCAGCAACCAGGGATCCTGAGCCAGCTGCACTGCCTTTGGAGCAAGGGCCAGGGAACAGTGACTGTAACTGCTGCAAGGCAGGGATGAGGGAAGGGCCATTGACCCCAGTGCTGAAATGCTCCAAAATCCAGAAGGATGCTGGAGAACTGGGAAGCCACAAGTTCTCATGAGCGCTGAAATGATGGAAGCCCTTTTAGTGAAGTTCCCTGAAGGAACTCCCAGGGGAATTGATACTGTAATTAGTAGGACCAGAAGGCAAAAATGTAGTGATGCTAGGAGATGACTTATAAGCCCACAGGCAATGGCTTAGGAAAAGATCAATTTATTTTATATATTCTATTTATTATATTATATCTATTAAAATACATTGTATATCATACTACATAGGAAAAATTGAATATATCATAAATTATTATGTATTATTTGATATGTTTTGATAAATTTTGATGTATATTTTCATTTCAAGTAAATTTGAAATATTCTTCCAGCTTGGGAGAGTGAAGATGTACTGCTGACCAAAGCCTTCTGCCCACACAGCAGTCAGCCCACGGGTGTGCCTGTGCACACCCACCCACTGTCCTTGCTCTTCTCAGCATCTCTGGACTGCTGTTTGCACATAATTAGGATGAGTTCAACTCCACAGACCTATGAGTGGGGTGTCCAGCTTGTCAAGGACACTGATGTGGCAAGGCAAAACACAGAGCTCTCAAAGCACTTACACTATCACATGCTGTAGTGGGTTGAATCTGAGTTGATAGACAGATTTTTAGACCAATAACGCTTCTCACAATTTACACATTTAAACCGCACAGAAAGGCAGGAGTTTCTCTTGTTCCAGCTCGCCGGAGGGAGGTGGAGTGGCCTCAGAGCTTCCAGGCCCCACCAGGCTGAGGCCCCTCCGGGCCAGGTCGGGTCGGGCCAGGCCAAAGCCCAGGCCCCCTTCCCCTCTTCCTGATGCCGCAGCACAGACTCTGGGTCGCTGGGGAAGGAACCATCTCAGAGCCCAGGTGGCTAAACCCAGCCATGGACTGTCAGACAGTTAGACCCAGCCATGGACTGCCAGATAGCTAAAATCTCTCCCGAGTGGCTTCTTGGGACCAGCGGGTCCTTCCCCCACCCCTCCGCCCCCCCCCCCCGCCCCGTTCTCCACACGGAGCCAGCGGGAGCCTCCTGTCTACAGCCAGCACACTTCGCACTGAACTGAAGAAAACATCCTGCAGCCAGCAGCACAAAGGGAGCGAGGCTTTCTTCACCATAAAGCCTGAACAAGAACACTCTTCAACATCGAGGTTTCAGAGTCAGAGAGAGAGTGAGCCATATGAGATGGAGCTCGAAATGGCCACGGAGAAAAGGGGCCGTGCCACGTTTCTCACGCGTAGCTTAAAAATACTTCTTGCATGCAGTGGTAAGAAACTGTAATATCTCAAACTGTTTGTCTCTTTAATCCATTTGAAGTGCATGGGGGGATGGAAGACTTACGTGTAGCTCGCGAAGATTGTGAAGAGTTGCCTATTCCAGGATATATAGAAACAGTGAGAGGCTTTTAAGGATTTGTAGCAGAAAAAGCCTTTGTGTTCAGGCCAAAATGATCAATCCTTAAAAAGAATGATAACCCCATGTGATGGCCCATGTATGGCAGTGTGAAAAAACTGATAATTTTTCATAGAAGAGATGTATTACACCACAGCAGATTGTTTTTTTCCAGGCGGGTCTGTTGTTGGGGGCAGTTTGAGAAACCATGTGAAGCAAGAAGAAGAAACCCTTTTTCCTAAGCATAAGAGAGAGAACTTTTCGAGAACTGTAACACTGACTAGAATCCTATGTTGTGTTATCTTTTGTGCTAGTTAAAAAAAAAAAAAAGATAAAAGTGCTGAGAAGAAGGGGGGAGCGGTTGTTTTATTTTCTTGCTATATCTTTTAACTTTTAAGTCTGTTAGTAATAAAACTTTCTCCTTGTACTGCAACTGTTTAAGTGTGAACCTGTTTTTTGCCTCACAGCTATCTAGTTTTCCTCATATTTTCTTATTTTGTTTTCCTTATAAAATAACTGATATTTTAGATGCTTGACACTCAGTTGTGTCAAACCACAACACATGCACTTTAAGTCCTGGTGGGGACTGAGGAACTCTTAAAAGTACCAAAGATACAGGAAAGAGGTGCAAAGAACTAGCATCGTGCTACTGCTGGTATCCTCAGGTAAGAAAATCTGTGGGGTTTTTCAAAGTTGTAACTTTCCAAAAACCAGGAAAGCTGCTGTAGCCCACTTGTAACCGGTTTTACTGACTTGGTGAAAATGGAACGTTACCTTTGGACTCCATCCTTGGTTAAAATCCCGTGCCCTGACCTGCAGACAAAAGCACCACCAGCAGCAGAAGCTACGTCAGTCACTTTGCTCAAGAAGCTGTCTAAAATTGGCGAGAAGAAAGGAAAACACGTTGGACGCTGTGGATGAATGACAAGACTCGCAGAAGCCATTCCAAAGCCAAGGGCCGCAGCTTCTCTGGGATGCCCCTTGTGCTCCAAGGCAGGAGGGCTGCCCTGGCTGCCCAGGACCCTGCGCACCATGGGCTCCACAGAGCTGCGCAGCAGGGAGGCAGCTTCGGGCACCTCAGCCCCTGGGCAGGAGTGGCCTCTTGGCTGTGCACGGCTGCCTGTGGGCAAATGCAGTGTGCCGGCCTTGTGCTGTTGGCCCCAGCCCAGCCATGCAGAGCTAATCCTGTTCCCTGTCTGCAATGTGCTAAAGAGGGACTTGTTCCTTTCCAGCTCTCCAGGGCATTCATTTGCACCACAAAACACTGAGGGAGTGAGGCCTCAACAACAGGCCCTGAGGCAAAGCTGCCCTCTACATGACCCTGCCAACCAAATGTTCTAGGGAACTGCTCCTTAACCAGGTATTACCATCAATCAGATCTCTGCATCCCTTCATTGGTGAAACATGTCTTTACCTTTCGCCATTTAGAATCCAGACAAAGCCACATCTGGCCCTGTTTGGGCTGTAGGGTCCAAGACAACTCCCTCGGTTTGTCCTTGAGCTGTGGCTGGGCTTTGGAAGAAAACAAAGAGTAGAATGAAATCAGATGTCCCTGCAATAGAAGTTCCATCAGATTGGTTGTTCAGCACTATCAAAGCTGGTCTACTGATGCCAAGGCAACAAGATAATGCTTGAGCTCTGCAAAAAGCTGTAGCTGTGCAGAAAGAAGTAGTTCCTTTGTAACAGGGTATGAGAACAAAGCACTTTTTAGAAATCAGCAAATTTAGCAGAACAAGCTAGCTGCAAAAGCAAACCACTGGCTATCACAGCAGACAATCTTAGACAGCATGTGCAGGAAGCAGTGGTGAGAAGTTCAAGCCGAGGAAGACTTAGGAGCCTTCATCAGAAATGACCAC
>JACBWW010000044.1:6505958-6536987 GCA_020086605.1 Lanius collurio | reverse complement strand
GTTCTGTCCCCTTTGTATCTCTGCTGTAAGTACGGGGATAATGCGATGAACCTCGTGTTCTCCAGGGAGAAACGACCCAGCTGCTCCAGTCTTCCCCCATAGCACAGGTTCTCCAGCCCTTTGATCATCTCTGTCCCTCCTCTGTCTCTGGACCCTCTCCAGTCTGTAAGAGCAGCAGGGGAGAACAGAGCACTGCAGGGAGAACCATCGTCCAATTTCAGTTGGAGCACAAAGTTATGCTCAGTGAATGTGACCTTGGCTGTTGCTGGAACAGTTAGGAGATGTTTGGACGAAGTAAGAATGGGAATGGAATAATAAATGTAAACAAAACCAAAAACATAAACATAAATGTAAATGTAAACAGCAAAAGGAAACTGAAATGAAAAAGAGAGAGGAAGAAAACTATCCCTAATGATACTTTTCCACTGAGAATTTCTGGCACTGGAGCACTGTTTGAGCTGGCATGAGAGAAACAGGAGCAATTACTTCTGCAATGAGAACTTTGCCTGTTGTGTTAAGTCTGTCCTCCATTGCTCAGGCTCCATTCAGGCTCAGTGGCTTGTTTGTAAATCACCCAGTTATCCTTCTTTCCGAAAGGGACTGATGACACAGTGTGTGGTTATCAGTTTCCCTTGGACAAAGCAGGATTAACTTCTTCCTGAGTGGGAAGGGACGTGCTCTCTAAATGCTTAATGCCAAAGGACTTCTGCCACTCTCTGTAGCTGTAGCTGCTGCAAAGTCTGGACAATTGCTTACAAACTAATGACCTCTCTTTATCAGAGCTTCAATCTGAACATAGTTTATGTTAGTTTTATAGAAACAATTTAAGGAGAAAAGCAGTTTAAACTGCTTCTGTACTCTCAATTTAATTGCTTTCTTACCAAAATGACAGGGATTTTGCCCTTTTTTAAAATAAAAATAAACCCACAGAAGGGATTCTCTGTTCTCTCTACACACAGATTATAGATATTTTCCCCCCTTGAGAACTAAAAAGTATTTACATTTCTCTTCATAGATTTGTGAGAAGTGAAATTAAAGTTATCTTATGTCATAATTTGAGGGACTAGCCTTGTTGGGACAAGAAAAGGATCCATGTTTGCTTGAAGGAAAATAGCATGACTTAAATATTTCACACATGTGCATGTCCTCAGCCTGGGCTCACCTCTTGAAAATGTCATTTCACCTTTCACTGTGTTGGTCACAAGACCCCATGTCACTGTTTTGGAATGGACATTCTTGTTCTGAGCAGAGAGATAAGGCTGATATTATTCAAAAGTAATCATAAACCCAGCAATTAAAATGCACATTCTACAAAACAGTATCTCCTTTTAAAAACTTTTATTGTTATCTGAGCTAAACAGAAACAATGCAACGAAAAGGCAAAAACCCCCAACTCTAGAGTTTGCACACAATCTGGTAGTTATGTTGTATAGCCATTAGTAAGGTGATTACAGGAAGACCCTAATTTTCACTGGCACCATTAAAATGGCACAGCACAAATTCTGCGAGACACTTTGGAATTATGTCATGGATGTTCTCCAGCAAGCACTGAGCTAGGTTTTGAATTCAGTGATGCTGATTTGCACCAGCTGAGCTTCTAGCTCATTGTCTTTTGTAATGTAGTTGTGTCTGCAATTTCCATTTTAATTAATTCCATCTTAGAGGTTCCTCAATACGCCTTTGGGAAAAATTCAGCTGCTAATCAGCATTAATGCAAAGTTATCACTCACCACTGGATTTCTGGGAATCTTGTATAGTTCTAATGTTCAAATATTCTAATGTTTAAATGCCTGATGTTCTAATGTTTGAATATTCACTCCAGACCCTTCAACAACCTGTTTTCTTTAAAGGAAGAACTAAGAACACTGAACAAGTACTAATAACTGTTTTGGAAAATCTGTTAATGAACACAGATATGCTCTGTGTGGGTTTTATGATGACCCTTATCCTATCTTTTGTGATACAGAATAACTCCATTTCTTTGCCAATTTCTTGCATCTTTTCAAATGCAAATAATGTGAATATTCTTCCCTTTCATCACAACTGCAGAGTAAGAAGAGAGAGTGGACAATGCTAAGTTTCCCACTCTGACAGAGCAAACAGAAAGGCCAGATTCCAATTCTATTAGTAATTTCTAAATTGTACCAGAATCCAGAGATTAGAGAAGGTTTAAAATATGGTAGCCATTGCTACAGGACGGGGGTGTATCTATGTGCACCCTGCTCTGCATTCCACACTTAAACTCTGTTTTCTGAGACATATTTATTTAGCAGTTGTGCAATCCAGAGTCGTGCTCAGATTTGTGTGTTTAGCAATTTTGTAAATCTCAGCCTGAAAACCTGCAGATCGAGGTTCCATCTCCTCAGGGCATTCATTTAGGGGCATGCATAGTCCACAGCATGTGAGTAAATCCACTGGAATTGACAGAAGTGCCCATATATTTGCGTTTACAAACCAATGGTACCAGGCTGAACTGGGGCCCTGAAATCACTCTTCATGTCTTGTTTTGCCATTCCCTTTTTGTCACAGAGTAAAGGCAAAGTAAAATATGACTTTTAGGCTGATTCCTGGGACAGACATATGCAGCTTTGGACCCCCCAAAGGTCCCACTCTTTCTCTGGCAACACTTTGGGTGCATAGAAAGAAAAGACAGAAATTTTTGTCTGTCTCGTTTGTTGAGGATTTGCTCCTCCTCTTTTATGGTTCATTGCTGTCTGATTGCATTGTACCCCATCTGCCAGAACTTAAACTAGAAATAAAGAAAATAAGTATTTGTTTCTGCAAATTAAGGGAAAAGGAAGAAAGAAAGAAAGAAAGAAAGAAAGAAAGAAAGAAAGAAAGAAAGAAAGAAAGAAAGAAAGAAAGAAAGAAAGAAAGAAAGAAAGAAAGAAAGACTCTATAAAAATGTTCTGTCTTGTTGGGCCATCGTGTCTAAATGATTGTGGCAGGTAGAAGTTGATGGATGATATCTCCAGCACAAGTTGGGGAACGATGTGTAACCTTTCAAGCTAATAAATGATAATTAATAAAACTGAAGAACATTGTAATTCTTTTGGTGTAGTGTCATTTGGCAGTCCGTCTTATTTTTATTTACACCATGCTTAAGAAGGCATCTCTTGATACTTGGGCTTTATAAATGGAGAAATTACTGATGAAAAAGAGGCATTTGTGTAGAGATGCTCCCATAGCTCCTGGCAGAACTGGAAACACCAGCTGTCCTCAGCCTTGCTCAGTCCAAACCTCTCTTTAGTGAAGGACAGCTTGACAGCTTTTTCTAACACTCCTCCCACCCTGTTGACATTCTCTCAGACAACAAGCTGCTCCAAAAAAGCAAGTAAAGCATTCTAAAGAGTAGGGGTGACTCTGGTAGTGGTGATGGATGAAGTCTATGCTGTCCATACATTACCATCTGTTAAAAAAATTGCATCTTTTGCAAGCCTTACCACCCTAGAGAGAGTGCTGAAGCATTTCAGGGACAGAGGTATGAGGCATAGTCAGCTCCTGCTCAGATGATGGTCCCTGAAAGGCTGAAATAACTGTGAAAACATCAGATTTTGCAGCATAATAACATTGCTGACATCCCTGTATCTGGCCAATAGAAAGTCAATCAATAAAACCCGTGAAGTCATGGCAGACAATGAGAAAGTGCAGAAAACTTAGGTGTTCCAGGTCATCTCAAGATATACATTCATCACAGCTGTTTGAAGCTCACTGTGACAAATAACTCCAGGAGAGACTCACATGGAAAACCTTCATGTCCATGGAAGTCAAAGTGGGAAGCAGGGTCCATAGTTTTGATCCTGGGAAAAAATCCCACTTTATCCAGTTGGGTATTCTGCCACAGATACATATGCTGCATTTCTCAGAAAAGCTAAAAGGTTCTCCAGTTCCTGCAGCCTTTCAAAGGGGAATGGTGTTAAAGGAGAGTGTTGTCTGTCTCTACTGGGTTTATAACTCTATTGAAAAGATTTTATTACTGTTAGGAATTCATACCCAAGCAGTGCTAGGGAAAAGTCTCACATTGCTGTATAGTGCTACAGTGTGTGGTGGTGGGACACTTACTGCTCACAGATCCCACGTTTGTAAGGTTCAGCAGACTCCAGCTAAGGGAAGTATTTATAAAAATGCTGCCACATCAACTGCTATTTTCCTGGCACAGTTTTGCCTCATTTGCTTTACCTCAGTTGCTCTACCTCAATTCATCCTCTTGAATGCCACACAAAAAGTATTTTTTGTTTTCCTTGTGACATCTAGAGGTAAATTTTTCTCTTTTACACAGATGCAAATCCAGATTAAAGGTCTCTTAATTTCCTGTGTTTAAGACAAGGATTCTATAAAATTATGCTAGATGTTTGAATTTATAAAAATGGTTGAGAAAACAGTTCATTCCTTAGTGTGTATCTTTAATCATTGTACCCTTAAAAAAGTAATGGAGAAGTATGCTGATCCTAGGATTAAAGTGACTTTTGCACAGGTATGAGCTAGAAAAGCTGGAAAATCACATGTGAGAGTAGATTTCTCTGAGCACAGAGTATGAAATATTAAACAACATAATTAATGTCAGAACATTTACCATTTTCAGTCCATCAGAGACAAGGTAAAGAATCATAAATCAGATTAAAAGCTCTATATATCAAACTGTCCACAGCAAGGGAGGGGGTGTGTGTCTGTGCAGTGGCCTGGAGTTGAGACTGGGGGAAGGAAGTATCTTAAAATGCACAAGAATGAAGGGGACACAAACAAAGGATTAAATGTTGGACACTCATCTGGCACAGATATCAAGGCAAGGAAATTAGGTCCTAAGTGCTGTCTCTAATGGGAAAATACAGGAGAGATGCAAAATGAGCAGAAAGATTTTCTCATCAAGGCCTCTGAAAGCTCTCTAAAACAAAAATCTAAAAGGTAAGCTCCTGTTTCTCACTGCTTTATACAGCTAAATGTAGATAGTTTCTTGTTGATTTAAGTGATTGACTGTAGGATTTATGCCCTCAATCAGCAAGATCTCAGAAAATTCAAGACATCTTCCATGTTTCATCTCTGCCTGCCTTACCCAAAGTATCCTCCACAAAGTAAAAAGGTATAGGAAACAGGTCCACTTGAAACAATGACACTCATCAGTTTTACTCAAGCAGAGAAGATTTTTTTTTTTCTCCTCAGACACTTCACATTGAAAGGGTCTGGTTAATTCAAACAGCTTAAGGATCCCAGAAGCAGGAACACAGTCAACAGAATTGCTTGCAAATATGTAAAGGGTAGCTAAAAGGAAGAGAGGGATTTCTTAGACACTTCTGTGGTGAAAAGGGCAGGACATAAACTTCATCAGATGAGTTTTAGGTACACTACGAGGAAGCATTTGCTAACAGTCATAATGACAAATTCCTCAGAGAGATATTCATGGAGGTTTTCCATTGGTTCCAGGTGCGTCTTGACCAAAGTGACTGATGATAACTGAATTTTTACTGTTCACCTACAACAGCTCCTACCTCACTTTTCTAGGTCTTTCTCTACTTTCTTTCCTAATCCCACTAATTCTAATGTCTAAATCCACTAATTCTTCACTGGTCAAAAATTCAGAGCATGGCTGTCTTCCCCTAAATTGAATCTGCACTGGACAGACAAAACCATTGGTGGCATTAGGTGTCCCTAAGATGAGTTTTCTAACACTGAACACATTTCAATCAGTAGAATAGAATAGGTTAAGACTTTTTCATTTAAAATGGACCTACAAACCTATCTGATGCAACAGCCTGACTTCTTCAGGGCTGAACAGAAGTGAAAACAGGTTATTAAGCACAATGACCAAATGCCTCTGAAAGAGTGATAGGTTTGGGGCATTGGCCACCACTTGAGGAAACCTTTTTCAGTGTTTGGTCACTCTGTCCCTAAAAAAATGCTTCCTTGAGTTAGGTCTGAAGCTCTCCTAGTGCAGAGAATCACTCCCTCCTGCCCTGTCACTGGATCCCTGGGAGACCTTTGGAGGTCCCTTCCAACCCAGACCGCTCTATGATGAGAGGAGATCAGCACCTCCCTCTCCACAGCCCCTCCTTAGGGTGATGCCAGGAGTGGTGGCCCCTCAGTCTCTTTTTCTCCAACCCAGAGAGCTCAGCTGCCCCTCTGAGTAGAGGCATTCCCTGTCCCTGGCTGTGCTGCTCTCCTCCACAGCCATTTTGTTTCCCATGCTCCAATTTCTCTGCATCTCTCTGCAAGGCTTCCTGTCCGTCAGGAGAGGCAACAGCATCTCCCAGTTTGGGATGAGCAGCAGCCACCTTGGAATAGGGCATTCAACTCTGGCATCCTGATCATTGGTGAAAATGTGAAACAGAGCCGGACCTAGGACTGAGCCCTGTGGTCACATCGCTGGTGACCTTTCATCCGTCAGGCATAGCCTCATTCACTACAAGTCTAAGTCCAGCTGGTTCTTCACCCAGAACACCATGAACCCACTCATCCCACAGCTGGGCTACTTGTCCAGAAGGATGCTATGACACACAGTATCAAAAGTCTCATTAAATATAGAAAATTATATCCACCATATTCCCTCCATCCACTGGGTGGGTGACTCTACCTTAGAATGAGATCACATCAGTTAAACAGGACTTTCCCTCTGAGAACTCATCTGGCTGTGCTGCTTTTCAGTAGTGCCCAATATAATCTTCTCTGTGGTTTTCTGTAAGCTTCCTGAATCAGAGGACAGAGAGGTTCTTCCAGGGACCAGCTCATCCTGCTATTAGTATGAGATTGCTGTTGAAGATGCATGATTCTCTCTGATTACAACAAAGGCATTTTAAATTGCTGTCTTGGGTGGAATAGCTAACTTCTACATGTCCATCTTCGAACAGGGTGAATATTGTAATTATCACATAATGCAGGACTCATTGGTTTTACCAAAATGGGGTTTGGCCCTTAAAGGATGGCCTTTGATGTGGCTGGAAGTTGCCATGTTACAGTACAGAATGATTTGGACTTCACAGAGTTCAAGGCAGAAATACGTGAGACAAGTGAGACAAGTTTTAGCTACAAGCCGTCTTCTACCTGACCAGTTTATGCCAACAAGATGGGAACCTGCCTTGTGCTGTGTTATTGGGCAAGGGCAGGGTTTAATCATGAAACTAACATTTTAAGTACACTGGTTTTTAAAGTGCTACTCTGAACTAAAAGGAACAAAGGAAACAAAACATCCAGAAGGCCTCTGGATAATCGCAACACTTCCTGAGGCTTAAATCCTTTCTAGTAAATCCTTTCTAGTTAGTGGTGAGGCCACTTCAAATTGAGAGAACAACATTCTCAGTGATGTCTTGTGGGGCAGGACAGATAGTCATAATCTCAGGATTGGTGTAACCCTACACTGATGTCACCATAGGCAAGTTTGGTTTTAGGAATATGGTGCCAAATGATTTAATTTGTGAGCCTTTTGTCTGTCTTTTGGTGTTCCTAAGGTATTTGTCAGGGCAGACCTGAAACAGGGCAAGACTTTATAATTCTTAAATAACTTGCCACTGCTCTACAGATTGCACTGTAGATATAACCTCCCTTCATCTCCTGGAAAGCTGGATGATAAATGGATCACTGCCTCCCATGGCAAAGTCCCATCTGCAGCCACTGACTTCCTATGCAAGCACTCAGGAGCTGAAAACTGAACCAGAAAACATTTAGAATTGACTCTATGCAAGAAAGCAGTTAAGTGTTAAAATTATTATCCACAGAAATTCAAGGGTTTTTCTTCACTTGGAAGTGCTGCACTGTGTACTGCTCATTATCCAACTGGTTGTACTAGGTGATGCTAATAATTTCAGTTTTGCAATGTGAGAGTTCTGTTAATTTCGAGAAGGATAATTTAGGTCTCTGTGGTTCTACGAGCCCTATCATGAAGCACCAGCTTTGCCTGTTTATGCTGTAAATTGCCATGAGCAGAGACTGTGCTTGTGCTGTGTTGCTTTACAGCCCAGTTGGTCCCTGCATGCTTTGGCTGCTAGAAAATGAAAACTGTTGTAATTTATACTTGACTGTTTTTATTTCCACAAGTAGTACAGGGGGAAATAAAATTAAATGAAGGTTTAGGTATAAGAAGGCAAAACAATGTTAAGATGAATGGCAAAAGTAAAACAGCAATGAAAACTGATGGGAAGGGCTTTCAGACCCTCCCTCCCTCTTAAGCCCCCTATTTCTGTTGGCCTCTTTCAGCTACATCAGCCTCTACTCTGCCCGACAGTTACCCAGATCCCATTTCTGCCAGTGAACTGGGGCTGGAGCTCCCTTCCCCTGCTCAGGGTCAGGATGCTCACCTGGATGTCCCCCTCAATTGGCAGCATGAGGACAGGTCCCACCAGAGGGAAGGCAGATTAGTAACCACAGTCAAACTGGATAGTTCCCCGTCCTGGAACTTCCAGGTCTCTGCCATGGCTGCAAAGAAAGCACTTCATAAATACATGCTACTTCCTCAGCCTGCAGATCCTTCTCCAATTTAAAAGGAGTTTTATTATCACTTTAGATGCCTAAAGATTTGGGCCAATGCTGAGAGCTTTGACTGTGGAAAGATGGCTGAGGGTAAAATCAGAGGAAAGTGAGAAGTTATATCCCAACAGAAGTTGTAACAGTACAGAAGTTATAGGATAAAGTGCAGCTGCTGTCCCTGGATGGAATGTGGCTGGAATGCTCAAGACCTACAGTGATTGCCACACCCAAAATCTGCATCCACAGTACCTGCTGAGGGGGATGGAACAGAGGGTGGGGGGCCTCTGCTGGAGTCCTCGCAGGGAGGAGAATTCGATGGTTCTTTGCAGCTGATAAACCCCATAGCATCTGTCAGCCATGAGAGAGAGGAGAAATCCTGCTGTGAGCCAGCAGTTGGGGTGGAATTGCTCCCCCTGGATGAACTGGGCTCATTATAACCTGTTGTGACATTAACACACCCCTCCATCCCAACGTTACCTGCCCCAGGGTCCCACCACCCCTCACTGAGCACCTGCTCTGCGGTTCATTGCTGTGTCTGGGAGACAGGGGAGAGAAATTTACACCGTCAGCAACAAGGGTATGTACGACCTGAGTCACCCAAACTCCACCTAAATGTGAATATATAGTATAAAAATAAGTCAAGAATGGGGAGAAGTTAGGGAAGATCCCATTGTAACTGCTGGAATCAGTCAACAGGCTGAACCTACCCTCTCCCCTGTAGGGACAGCTGTGGGTGAGAACTCTGTGTGCTGAGAGTACTTTCATTGGGATTTAGAGCTTGTCTGTGCGTCGCTTTGAACGCATTTTTGCAGTCAGGTGCTGTCAGTGACGCTCCTCGAACCTCAGCCTGTCACAATTTTATGTTAAAGGAGGGAGTTATTCCATGAACTGTCCTTGGGAGTCCTTCTGGGCACTGGCAGTAGCTGTCAGTGGGGAACAGATTCGAATTAAGTGGGGAGAGCCTTCCTGAGGGGTCTCCCTGGACGTTTTGGGGTATGTCCCTGAAAAAGTCACTGAAAACCCCTCCAACCCAACAGGGCTGTCAGTGAAGGGCCCCTGTAATGCAACACTGACAGACAGGTGAGGCACAAGGGTCTCAGCTTTCCTGGGGTGCTGACAGACAAATCTGACACAAAGGGTTGAGGAAATCTCCCTTTTTCATGTGACACAGTCCCATCTGTCTTTCCTACATGAGCCCTGCTAGGTTTCTTTTCATAGGCTCTTTTGCCAATATTTAAAATGTTTCCTTTGAGCAAGGCAATTTTTATACTGCCAGAGTGCAGAAGAGAGAGAACACCTTGGCATCCATCCTGAATGTGCTAGTGCTGACTGCTGCCCAGGAGCAAACACAGCCAACAGATAATCAGTGCCCTAAACTTTTACTGCATTCACACCAATTTTTCAAAAATCATCAGTACATCAGGTCCAGATTATTTTACTAATTTGAATATGCAAAAGGAATGCAACTCTGGGAAATGCAAATGAAGCATTACTCAGTATAATTAACAATATTTTGCTGACTGGCTCTGATGAAACATCCCAATGCTTTACAAACCTGCCACCTCACACACATATTCCCTCTCTAACAAGTTCCCTCGTATCCTACTGGCCTTTGGAATGGTGAACCTTTTGAAATGGAGACTTCACATTAATTTTGTACAACCTCCATTGTTTCTTGTGCCATAGACATGGTTCTGGCAATCCATCCATGCTACAGTTGTACACATAGTACTGAATAAAATGAAATTAAGTTGGTTTTGTGTAATATGGATAATTTCTAAATTTCTGTAACACAGCCATTACTGAGAGCCAAGCTGTGCCAGGAGATGACATAGCCCAGAACTTTGAGCTTCTCTTGGTCATCTGGTAGTTTCCTACACTCACAAATTCTTCCTGCTGCAAAGGCAGAAAATACATGGAATATAAATATTAGTATAGCCAAAATCCATAACGCCATTAATCATCTGGAATATTTGAACTCCTAGATAATATTTGGCCACAGTTAATACATAAAAAGCTGCTGATGCAGACGTGGTCTTAGGAGACACTATGACCCCGAAAGGTCACAAAATGGTTTTTGCATTTCCAGTGAAAATTTTAGCCCTGGATCCAATCTCCTATGATGTGTAGAGGAAAGGAGGTGGATACTGTATTTCAAACCAACCTTCATGTTTCTGGAGTTTTTTGTACATATAGGAAAATCTACATCAAAATGTCTCCCAATAGTCTGTGCTGAAGCTTCTGTATTATGAGCAAGAAACCTGATCTTGGAAATGCCAGTGATTACTTTACAAAAGTCTTTTACTAGACACTTTGCTGCTGAGGTGACACAGGAAAGAAATAACTTTTAATGACAATAAAACCACAATGTAAGCAAATTTAAGGGCTCGGCAAATCTACCCATTGCTTTGATTTCTTGCAGATGATTATAATTCTGCTGATGCCAGCCCTTTGTCTCTAAATGGGACAGGTTACACATCAGCAGAAGCGTGAGCACTCAAAACACTGCTGCAGTGTGTGATGGGATGCATCTAATTCATTATCACAGGAGCAGCTCTCTACCATGGCAAGGCAGGCAGAGAACTGACAGGGCATGCAAACAGACCTTTTATTAGGATACAGTCATTCTCTAGCCACTTTCATTTTGCATTACTTACCAGGTTGTGCACAAACTACAGAGGGAATTAGTCAAAATTCTTCCACAGCAACCTTAATTTGGCTTCATTTAAGCACTGAATCTTCATTATCCTTATTTTATGGCCCATTTCTCACCAAAATAAAACAGTATTTTCGCAGAAGTAAAATGCAAGAATCATCATATATGATGAGCAATAATGAGCAAGCTCTACATTTGAAGTATGGAAATCACATAGGTGAGAGCCCAACAACCAAAAAAAGTCCTCTCATGTCTTTAGCAGCAAGAATACAGAAAATAGCTTAGATAAACTTTATGCATTAAAAAACCAAAACAAAGCAAACCAACAGCAACAAATCAAAACAAAAAAAAAGAAAAAAAAAACAAAAAGCAAAACCAAAAACAACCAAAAAAAAGAGAAAGGGTTATTATGACTCACATCTCTCACAATATTGAAATCTGATGTCACAAATGTTGTCAGAAAATGCAGAGACTAAACTGACATCCTAAAATTATTAATAAGCAAATGTAGCTGCAAACCACTGCCCTTGTTCTCACTGACTGAAATGGGAGAGTAGTGTGGCCCTGTCTCTGTTGCTCTTATCTGTGAATTAATGCTACTCAGCAAGCTGATCTTGTGGGTTCCTCTCCCAAAATTTTTTTCCATTAAGAAATATGGAATCAGTGAACTTATAAATTTTTGCAGAAAAGCATTTAAATGAGTAGATTTCCTATTTCAACAAAGTTTAACAATCTATACCAACACTTTCTAAGTGTTATACTTTGTAGTTCAAAATTACAATGTCTAAAATAACAGCTATTTGTTTATTTTAATGAATAGATCAAATTTGATCATTAGAGATGACATATTCAAAGGATAAGAAAATGGTCCAGAAAAAAAACATTTTTCATTTTACTGGAAGTTGGTGAAATTTTGACCTCAGGGGAGTAGAAATAAAACCTATCAAAATATCAGGGATTTTAATTTTTTTTATTTCTGTGGCTCTTATCAGTCCCTCCAAGCTGACAGTCTGGACAGGAGGACTTGCTTTGTGCTCCCTATAAACAATCCGAAATCAGGAGCAGCAGTTGAATGCAGTCTTAAACTCATCAGGTCACCTCTGATTGCTCTGTAACACATCTCTCCATGCCATGGAATGCCCAGGGTTGGATGGGATGGAGTATTTCTGCATGTGGTAGGCTAACAATACACAGAGGATGGATCAGGGAGAAAGAAATCCTGGCCAGTCACACATCACAAGAATTCAGTTTTTTGCTGCAGGCAAAAAACTTCCTTCTTCAGTGCAGCTGCACAGCTCCACCTCCTGCTCTTCCCGTCTCCTCTCCATCAGCTAATGGCAATTGCAATTCCTGATTCAGCCCCCTCAATCCCCTATCACCTCCATTCAAACAGTGAAGGAAAAGTGCTTCAGGGAAATGACAGAGAAATATAGCAATAAAGACACAAGCGTTCAGTACCGAGTCCAGACCTGGACATTTATTGCCAGAGCCTGGCAACACTCAGCACAGGAAACACTTTTAGCAAGTAATTTGCATTGTGTTCTTTACACCACTTTTTTCTCCGTTAGGCAAGTTGCAGAAGAATAATGTCCATTTTATGCACAAGTAATTATTATTTCCCGACTGGTTTTATGCATATTATATATTGGCATATTTCTGAATAGGTTCTGCTGCTATTATTAGAAATAAACACATTCAACAAACAGGGAGAGTGTGGGCATTGCAGCTCCTTGACTTGGCTTGTTTCTTTACCTGTGGACTAAAGGGAATCATAAACTGCCACGTCTTGGTGTCTGCAGCACATTCATTTGCTGTTGCCAAACACAGCTCATTATTAAAATACTACTGGGAGATATTAACCAACCATCACACACACACAGAGACACATTTTTTTTCATATAGTGACTTCCACAGATCATATTGCTGCATGACTTGGGAAAATGAGCCCATTTTGAACAGTCTGAACCCCAGTTTTTGGCTCACCTCTTCAGAGCAATCTGGTTCCTTGAGGCAGTGGTGGCCTTGGGGTGCTGCTGGAAGAACCTGGCACACAAGGTGCTGTTACAGGCATTCCTCAGACATTTTCCACCTTTTTGCCTCATTGTACTTTCTGCTTCAAAGTAAAGATGACAGAGATGGGTATGAGAAACTATGAAGTTATGCTGTCCTCTATCTCTCCCCCCTCCCACCCCAAGCTTTCCATCAGACTCTAATAATCCTTTTCTAAATATTCCAAACTGTCAGTCTTTAAAATCTCACTTCTCCAGTGTGAAACTGGGTAATTAAATCCATATTAACAGAACGAAATATTTCAACACATTGTTGAATAATGCATTATTCATAAATTCTTTCAATAAATACTAATTGGCCTCAAAGAAATTAATTTTGTTTGTTACCAAAACCATACCTTCTGAGGCACCTCACTGCACTTGTACTACACTTTTGTGCAGCTTCTTTAACCTGTTGTCTGAGCATATGGCATTCAGTAGGTGTTTTAATTTTTTTTTCTTTTAAAATGTAGAAAACAGCAGTGCTGTCTATAGGCACTGGCTGTATCCAACATGTTCCTTCTGTGCACATTCTCACAAATCCTTCTGCCTGCCCCTGAAAATACATATCTGAATCTGAATGCACAAATGACCTGCTGTCTCCTGCAGATTATTTTTAAAGAAATATACTAGGTGGAGAGACAAATGGAACCATTTCTATCACTAGGTGTAAATGTCCAGACAGGCTGGTGAATCACAAGTCTCAATAAACTGACTTGATTCTGTGTCATTAGACAGGGCTTTTTTACAGGGCAGGTGGTTTCAAACAACTCATCTTTAAAAAAGAAGTGTTATTTTTCTTCTGAACCTGTAATTCCTCCCTGGAAACAACACATTGTTCATTGTCCACTACAGAATGACTGCTTGGAGAGACTTATTTTTCTGCATCAGCTGTAGAGGAAATTCGGGAAAAATTATTTTCTTTAGGATAAAAGTAGATTTTTTAGTTTTTTTTTCTTCTACCTAATACCCTTAAATAAAATACGAAAGGGCTGAATATTACAAGTTGAATTAGTGCAGAGAAATAATGCTGAACCATACACTCAAGCACAACACAGTCCTTCAAAGAGCACAGGCAAAAAGCACACAGATATTTATTTCCTATGGATTAAAGAAGGGATTAAACTTGCAAGTAAAATAAATACTAAGATTTTACTACTCTAGAATCCTGCTCAAAACTGCCTTTCATACCAAAGGGATGTATTTCTGGTCAGAAAAGGCTTTTTACTAAGGGAGGGTCAATTAAATCTCTCTAGTGTAAAGATTGGCAGAATGATGATACTCAGAAAACCTTCCTTCCACACCACACACCCCTATCCTTTCAGTTACTCACTATAATTCTTAGCCTTGCACACAGCATGGAAGCTATTATTGCTTGTGATTTCCTGCAGGCAGCACACCAGCAGCACCAGGAAATGTTCTCCCTTCCACAGAACGACTCACTGAATCCCAGATAGCCACGTACCCGAAGGCAACACAGCTCAGCAGCAGCAGATGTTGTGGTACCTCTGAAAGCCAGTGCAGTCTGAAAACATTTGTTCACTCTAGCAATTTCAGGACTGGCTTTTATTGTGCAAAGCAAATGGATTGAAGTATTTCCAACTTTTGCTTGGACCAGAGTGCCTTCCTCCATCTTCTGCATAGAAAAAAATATTAAGGGAGGAGTAATGTGCAGTATCCTGCAGAAAGAGGGGAGAATTGTTCCTCTGTGATTTCCCATGTCTCCATGACGTCAATTTAGTCCATGCTCAGACATGGCCTTCTTTAGGGTCATCTATCAGACAAAACCAAACCCTCCTCTCAGCACTGCTGGGTCCAATTCAGTGTTCTAAAACAGACAAGATATTCCTTAGGGCACACTCTGCTTCACTGTGAAAGGTATTTTCCTTCCTAGTCTCCACATTTGCACTGGCTAGTTTTAAACCACAGAATTATAGAATGGTTTGGGTTGTAAAGAATCCCAAAGGTCATCTAATTCTAACCTCTCCCACCGTGGGCAAGGACATCTTCCACTCTTCCAGGCTGCTCCAAACCCTGTCCAACCTGATCTTGGACACTTTCAGGGATGGGGCAGCTACAGCTTCTCTGGGCAACCTGTGCCAGGGCCCCACCACCCTCACAGGGAGGCATTTCTCCCTAATATCCCGTCTACACCTGACCTCTTTCAGTGTAAAGCCATTGCCCTTTGTTCTGTCTCTCCATGCTCTTGTCAAAAGCCCCTCTCCAGCTCTCATGTAGCCCCTATAGGTACTGAAAGGCCCCAGCAAGGGCATCCTGAAGCTTCTCTTCTCCAGGCTGAAGAGTCCCAACTCTCTCAGCCTTTACTCACAGCAGAGTGGTTCTATTTCTCTGATAATCTTCATGGCCCTCTTTTGGAGCTCCAGGTCCTTCCTGTGCCAGGACCCCAGTGCTGGAGGCATCACTGCAGGTGGAGTCTCACCTGAGCTGGGAGGACATCATGCCCTTCTGGTGAGCTGGACCTCGAGAGAAGAGAGCAAGATCGTGAGAAATCACACAATTCTTTCTCCTATGGCTCAGAAACTTGACACACCTACAAGAAAGGAAACTGTACAATGGACTGTCAAAGCAAGTAATGGTGCAAAGGAGTACAAGGGATATGAAAGAATTGCCTCATTTCTGGGGAGCCTGTCTTTTCTGCACAGATCAACAGGGCCAGTTGGATGTGAAAAGGCATATTAAGGGTATGGTGACATAATCTCTAAGCCCTCCATGCCTTAGGGGCTGCCCAGACACTGCCCCACACTGCCCATGGGCTGCAGCTCAGGGCACCTTTCAGTTCTATGAGGCAAAGTTACAGGGCAAACTCTTGCATAAGTACAGCAGATAGGATTTGCCCTGATATGTTTTTTCTCAGGCTATCAATTTCATCACAGTCAGGGAACATAGGATGACAATACTCCAAACTAATTTAATCTTACTTCATGTTTTGTGGCTGCCAATGCCCTTAAGTCCAATTTAGGGAACAGAGATGATCCAGAAGAGAGAGTAATAAAAGGAAACCACAATTCAGTACATGAGGGAAAGGCTAAAGGCAGTGATGATTATCCATTGGATTGGAACCAGAAGTGTTGCAAAACCTCCCAAACCTGAAATTGGCCACTGCCAAATTGAGGTTTCACCACTGCCTCCAATAATAGGCAAATGCTATGATCAGAGGATATTCAGAAATAAGATGGTGAAAAGCATTTTTAAAATGTTCCTAAGGACTTTAAAAATATTATGGTCAAAAGACATTACTTTATTACAAAATCAGTGAAAAAAAGAAGGAAGTTATTCTATTTAAATTAATGCGCTCCAGAGTGTATATATCAATACTATCAAAAGTACTACTAAATAAGATGAATTTCTTACTTTTTCTGTTGCAAAATTCTATTTTTTTTTTTTTTTTGGTAGCCAAATAGCCAAAAAGATTATAATTTATGCAGTTCATATACCTATACCTATACCTATACCTATACATATAGTATATGTATAGAAATTGCAGCATATTTTATATTCAAAACTTCTTAAGACATGAAAGTGAAAAAAAATATTTTCAGAGTAGATATCTAATTTGTATAAGCCCTGTGTAGTCCAAGATTAGTAGGAAAGAAAGCTTTTCCTTAAAACCATTGCTAATATGTGGTTTTTAAGGTTTTATATTATTTCCATCTTTAAAAGAAAAAAAAAAAAACAAACCCAAACCACCACCAACAAAAGCAACAACAAGCAAAAACCAAAACCAAACCACCCAATCAAGCAAAAACCAACAAAAGAACCCAAACAAAAAACAAAAACCCACCAAAAACCCAACCAACCAACAACAACAAAAAAAACAAAAACAAAAACCCAAACAAGAAACCAACTAACCAAAAAAAAAACCAAACCAAAAATGAGGAAATAAATCTGAGGAACTTTAACTTGGATTAAAAAGTTTTAAGGAAAAATGATGCTGTACTTGGAATTAAAGCTATCAAAACAGCTAACCAAAGAGGTTTGGTGAAAGTAGATTTTCAGTCCATACTACTAATTAAATGCCTGCATTCCCCACATGATTTTGATGCAAGCTGTGACAGAGAATGTTCATTTCCGTAAGTGGAAACTTCTTGAGGCTTTTTGGTTACCAGGGTTTTTGTTGGTGGAGGGGTGTTTCAGCATAAAAATATTTTAAGTCATTGAACTTTCTTATTAAATATGATCCTTCATTATACTTATTTATTAAGGAAAAAAAATAAAATAAAAAGAAAGGCAGGTGTTGCACAGAAAAAATTATGGTAAAATCAATGAAAGAGCTAAACTTGAAAACAACAGAGATATTGGTACTGTCTGAATCGGTCAGAAACCTCCTGCACTCTAAAAAAATCCAAAAAGACAGGTTTCACCACAGATTCTGGGCATTCAAAAATTGTTCCTTTCTTTCATTTCTGTTAAAAAAAAATTATTTCTTCAAAGAAATACTTAAAAAAAACTTTGAAAAAGCAATTGCATGTCTGTTTTTCAGGGTCCAGTGGATTTTTGGAAATGAGCCATAATAAAATCCTGGTGGGATTTGAATTTCAAATCAACCTTTTCCACAATACTTTAAATCTATGTTGAAAAAGAATTCCTGTTAGGCAATAGTTCAGATCCTGGTGGCACAGGTAGAGGTGTGGCACAACGTCTGCAGCTGTTTTTGCTGTTGCAGTCCTGCTGAAGGAAGCAGCATTTCTGAGCTAAGGCACAGCTTCAATCTGATTATCAAACCTGAGTGTCAATACTGAAATAATACAAACTGAATAATACAACATGCCCCCTATCAGAAATTTCTTCATTCCTCCCATCTAAATGAATATTATCTAGACATTGATATAAGTAAAAAAAGAAGTAGCTCCCCAGGCTTGGTGACAAACAAAATACCATCTCGGATCTGGAAACTATTTTACGGTAGAGTAATGCACAAGTATCCTTAAAATATCTTTTGGGAATTAAAAGAATAAAAGGAACAGACCAAAAGGAGTCACAAAGGAGCACGTGAACAGTACTCCCATTTATTCTGTGAGTATAAAAAATACTGTCATTTTCATGGCAAAAGAACAACCATATGTTATATATTTGTATCAAATAGATGGGTATCTAGATATTTTACCATATATATACACACGTGTATATAAATACATATCTTTCTATATGCATGTAAACATATTTAGTAATGTATGAATACAAATGTCTGCATTTAGCCATATTTAGGGACATAAAATCGCATTTAAATTATTATTAACATTTAAATTTTTATATACTTGAACAACTTAGACACCTACATATAAGTATCTATTATTATTTCTTACCAATACACCTATGTCTGTATATAATAAACATACATTTAATGAGTAACTACAATAACACTTCCCTGAATAAGCTCTGCTGTGCTTTGGCACAACTTTGTCCAAAGTTTTGTACAACTCTGGCATCAGTTTATGCTCCCAGTTTTCAGCTGAGTGTGAGAACAGTTCTCTGTGGTAGATGTGAGTATCCACTACATCACATCCAAAAGAAGCAGAGTATCCACACGTATGGAGTGAAATAAACCTATGTAGAAGCAGCCCAAAGGAAATGCCATTGGGATAACATTTAAAGGGTTTGTTTTTATGATGTGCAGGCAGTTCCAAGCCATTTGAAATCTAACTGCTGTTAGATTTCCTTGATTGGCTGCTTGGGTAGAAAAAACTGCTGAGTCTGGCAAAGCTAGGCAGGGATGATGTGAAGGGAACATTTGATAATTTTCATTCACCGGAAGGCAATTACCAGCTTGTTTTGTGTATGAACTGAGCATGCAGAACACCAGTACCAGTGAACTGTGCATCAACCCAGCACAGGCACCACCCAGGAATGGCACTTCCACTGAGGAGAAACACTGAGGAGCAGGGATGTTTGTCAGTAGCACTGGCAGAAGATTTAGTATTCATTCTCAGCAGAGAACACCTGGCCTTGAGTGCCCTCCACAGCTTATATTTCATTCTACCATTCATCACTGGATGTCTCATTTTAGCGCATATTATGTTGCACTGAATTTACCAGTGCTGAATTACTCTGGTGATGGAGTTTTCATACTCCATACTAGGAGCTCTGTCTTGGCTTTGTCTTGTCTTGGACAACATGAAGAATGTGGAGAAGTTCCCATCGTATCGATTTCTGGGGGTTTGGGGGTGAGGGAAGTGTTAATGTATTCAGGATTAAAAGTCAGACCTCACACAGACCTCACCATTGGCTGCTGCTCAGCTTTAACCAAGCTAAAAACCCACCATCTATCTTCTTGTTTTGTTTTGTGTCTCTTAGCTTTGAATCTATAAAAGCACTTTACATCTCATCTATACATCTTGTTAAACAGCCTTCTGTGGCAAACTCTGACAGGAGCTTTGTAAACTGCTAATAAAAGTGCCAGCTTCTTTTCCTTCACCCGCCTTGTTCTGATTGCAGTAATGAGCTACAAAGGAAATCCTGACGGAAAACACACAAGTCCATGTGGCTTAAATGACAAATTTTCAATGAGATTAGGAGTTGGTAAATTATTTCAGAGAAAGTTTTACTCAGAGAAAAGTCTTAGTTTCAGGAAGTCCTGAAGATCTCCCAGATTCCATTGGAATGTTCTTGATAGTTTCAGCTGGGGGGAGGTAAAAAAAAAAGTGGTTCTTTTCCTCTGAAGTAATAGATGGAATAAAAAGATCCTTTAAGCTTTGGTCTGCACAGACCAAATGTCTTCACCTACAACTGTGCAAGAAACACATGTCTAGTCACGTCACTTCTCTGGTTCCTCCTTGCTGGGTGCCTCAACTGCAGCATCATTTCTTCCTCCTATTAAACAGAGGAAATAAAAGCATTATTCAGAACACAGAGGAAACACTCATCTTTTGCTTTCTAAATGAATCAGGTAGAATTCTGAGAAATCATGTGGTGGTTATTTCATTATGTGCATAATAAAGTCTACTTTTTCATGTAGTGCATCTTCAAAATTCAGGATTGTTTTTCAGATATGCGATTCTAGAAAGCTGTAAACAAATATATTTCATCATCATCCTCAAGAATATTGTATTAAAGCATGTATTTGTTAATTTTTAACATTTGCCAGACATCATTCACATTGTTGTGGTCTAACCCCAGCCAGCAGCCCGGCCCCTCACAGCCGCTCACTCACTCCCCCACCATTGGGATTGAGGACAGAATCTGTAAAGGTCTGCTGGAAATTACTATTCATATCTAAATTCTTATATACTTGAACAAAAGGGTAAAAGCTGGAAAACTTGTGGGCTGGCATAAAGACAGTTTAATAGAGAAAGGAAAAGCCACACACTGAAGCAAACCAAAACAAGGAACTAATTCCCTGCTTCCCATGGCTGAGCAGGTGTTCAGCCGTCCCCAGCAGAGCAGGGTCCCATCACACACAATGGTGGCTTGGGACAACAAATTCCATCATTCCAAATGTTCCCCCTTCCTTCTTCCCCCCACTTTATACACAGAGCATGATGTCCCATGGTCTGGAACATCCCCTGTTGAGGTCACCTGTCCTGGCTGGGTCTCTGCATCACGAGGAGCAGAAAAGGCCCTGGCTCTGCGCAAGCCGTGCGCAGAAACAACAGAAACATCTCTGTATCGTCAGTCCTGAGTTCAGCTCAAATCCAAAACACAGCCCCACACCAGACCCGGGAAGAAAATTAACTTTACCCCAGCCAAAGCCAGCATGCACATCTAAATAAATTCAATTTGCTGTAGTAAATATGAAATAGGGAGTGAACTTGCCTACAAACCATAAATTGACAGGCCCTTTTGATTGTAAACACTGGGTGAGACCGAAAAAAGCTTTGTTAAATAGCCAGGTTAGAAGAAAATGTGAAAATACTATCCAGTTTCATAATCCTCACAAATGTTCAGTTTCCAATTTCCTCTTTTTGAAGGAAAGTATGTTTCTTTGTAACTGCCAGTTTAAAAAGTCAGTTTAAATCTTGAAACAGAAAAAATAAAGAGGATAAGCACTAAATAAGATACTACTGTTGTGGAAGTACTTCACCTGAATTATCACTTCAAGGAAGAAGTTTTTTTAAAAATACAAACACAAGTGTGTTTGATGTAAGAATATAATAAAAAAGAACTGATACCACTTTTTTATAATAAAACATACCAGTAAATCTTGACATCAGGGAAGCTGGCAGGAGGGAAAGTGCAAATACAGTTAAATCTAGAAAACACGAATATCTCACACTGAAACGCAGGAAAGATCAAAGTTCAGAAAGAGCTGCTAGTTTAGGAGAGTGTAAATGGGACGGTGGGGAGTCATTAGGAGTCAAGAGGAAAGAACATGTAGAGTGAATCCTACAGGAACATGCACATCAAAGTTGAACTACTGAAAAGAGAAAATTAATATATTTTAGCAAACTACAATGCCTGGACTTCAGGTGGGCTGGGTTGGACTTGTGGAGTGAGGACCTGAAGGGACAATGGAAGGCAAAGGAGATCAGGAAAGCTGGCAGACCTTTACAGAAGAGCACTGTCCATAGGAACAGCCCACTCTGGTGTGAAGGCAGAGAAGCCAGTCTGTCAGACCTTGGCTAAAAGGACATAGTGGCAGAACTCCAGCATAAAAATTCAGCATACAGGGCTGAAAGCAAGGACAGAGTGCAAAGGAGAAATTTAGTAAAGTTGCCTGGGCATGTAGGGCTGGTGTCATTCAAGCCAGAACTCAGCTCAAGGACAGGAGAAGAGACACCAATCACACACACCTTCAAAAAAGGACACAGGGATGATCTATAAATCAGTCAACCTCATGTTGACTATTGGTAAAATCAGAAATAGAGTCCTTTTCAAACACATTTCTAGGCATATGAAAGAGTAGAAGGGGAATGGGTACAGTCAGCATGGATTTACCACAGATACAGTATGCCTGACCCAACTGTCCTTTTGTGACAAAAGAAATCTGGATTAATGGAGTAGGGGAGCACTGGACATAACAAATTTTGACCAAGACTAGTCAACACTTTATGCCACAATCTGCTTGTCCAAGTTTGGACAGTACAGCCTGGCAAGAAGTAGGCTACTTTGGTTTTACTGTGGGACAAGTCATTTAACATCTCCCAGTGACCCACAGGACATGCTGGAGGGCACGTTCATCAGCTCTGAAGGTGACAGCAAATTATTGAGGACACCTGAGAACTCTCATCCAGATGGGCAGAACAGGACAAGGGAAATAGGGATAACAGGGTCTCCATAAAATTCAGGGAAGAGGAATGGGCAGCTTTGACCTGGGAATGTAGACCCAGACAACGTGGCAACAGCCAACCATGCAAATGCCATTTGAATGGCATCATCTGAAGGCAAATAAAAGAATATGAGGGAAATGCAAAGGATATAGGAGAATGAACATCACTGGCAGTGCCAAACAGTGTTAGCATAGGAGCATTGGTGTTCCTCATATTTCATTTGTTCTGCATATATCAGCAAAGAACAAAAGAAACTGCAAACATTTACACCTATTTCCTATCTCCTAGAAGAGAGGGTCAGTTTTGATGATCTGAACAAGAACACAGACAGCTGAAATCCATAGAAAAGAGTGGACCTCTGAAAAATGGACGTGCAATTATTTGCAAAGTTGATAAGAAGGATCTTAAGCAAATGCAAAATGCATTACACATAAAGGCAAGTTGGGTTCTGGGATAGGCTGAGATGTTTTGGAAGAAATTTCTACTTCACCAGTTAAATTATGTCTACACCAAAACAGTAATTGAGGCAATGTAGATGATACTGAATTAAATATTACATTCTTTTTCAGATGAAATTCCAGTAATTTGCTACTTTAAGCAAAATATTTTGAAATTTTTAGTATGACAGTCTGCAATTTTTTACCTTATTTTCATTACAATATCTCTAGAGTGAATTGAAAGTTTTGCCATTCTTATGAAATTGAACAGATTATTTTGCTGAAATCATGACAGGTAATTGAAAACTGAATTTTTTTTCCCCTTACTAACTCTTTCAGCATGAGCAAGAATTGGAGAGACTAAAAATGGTACTCTAGTGTGAAGCCAATCTTGAAACATTTTATGCTTTCCTAAGGGGTCAGGGCTTATTTACTAAGAGGTGATTTGAACCTTCTATATTAAAGAACAGGGCTGAGCAGCAGTATCATGAGTAATACACACAAAAGTAGTAGCAGGAGTATATTATAACTTCATAATTACTCAGGCTTTCTTTCTGCTAATTACTTCATTAGAATGGCATGAAAAATATCTGCTGCTGATGAAAATATGTTCCAGCTACAACAATAAAATACTGCCTACGGAGCAAGCTGGAAGACTGCAGCCAGGATCAGGCACACTGAATTGTCCTAGCCCTAGCACACCATTTCAGAACCCATTATATTAATTTAAAACTACAACTTTTGTGATATTGGCACTTTGTTTATTTTATTCCATAAAATGTACTATAGTTCCAATGCAACTTTTCAAGAGAAGAGCTGGAAATCTAGGCATGTGATCTCATTTCAAAAATAACTGTGCCTGCTTCTGTCCCACAAAATATCTTGTTTTAATTGGATTTGGCGCCTTTAGCTATCTAGCTCGCCTAAACACATGGATCTGAGGTTTACATTGCTGCATACAAATTAAGTTTGAGCTCCAAGTCAAAGCTCTTTTGACAGTTTCTCAAAAATATTTCAACTTTATGTACTTTGCAATTCATAAATGAAAATAATTACTTCAAAGAGACTTATTTTGAGTAAGTGTTACTTGAATTTTTCAAGAACATCTATTAACTGAGAAGTGTTAAAAGATGCATTGTGTTTCACAGTTGAATACCTTGATGTTTTCAAGACTTTGAGTCAGTTTTCAAATCACTTTCAAAGCTCTGGCTGGTTTATATAGTGATTCCTTCCTTTTTTTTTTTTTTTTTTTTTGAAAGGTATCACAAGTGCACAACATCTTGAGTAAAACTTACGCGAGATCACAATGAATGTCATGGGAACACAATAAATAAAAATGAAAGAGAGGAATCAAAAAAAAAAAGAATGGGGTTTGAGCTTAAGGATGCAGTTTCTCACTCATTCTTCTTCACACATTCTCAAACACTGCTGATTAACAATATTTAAATGCTTTAAACACAAAGTTGGTTACCTTAGTGTTTTGCATTAGAAACGCAGGAATGCATGTATTTATGGGCACACTAAAGTATTTTTTATAATAGTTCTCAGAGGTATTTGAAAGAAACTTCTCCTCCTGCCCATAATATTTCAGGTCATAGTCTCAAATCCATTTTGATCAGTCATGTGTTTTCCATAGTCTTTGTAAGTAACACAGACAAGACTTTTGAAATGTTTTCCTATATATTCACAAAGGCAAGCAGGCACCTCTGTGTTGGACTCACAAAATCATGCTGTTCAAAATAACAACGCATTAAAGCACTTTCTGTCTTTCATTTATTATTTCCTGCCCCTCTCCTCGACCCTCTTTCTTATGCTCCACCTTACCCTTCCCTCTCTGCACACATCAGCTGAATTTCACAGCTATGGAGCCAAAACTGACTCTGAAGCTGGTAGGAAACATTTCTGCCCCTGGTGGAAAAATTTCAAAGGAAATGTGCCTTAGCTTGAGAAATTTACTGAAGTTTTTTAACATGTCCTGAATACAGAAAAGGGTACTTTCCTTTGCTGGCTTGCTTTCATCTTTCCAGAATAATAGCTCTGCTGAATATTCTTCCTCTTTCCATTATCATGATGCACCTGAGAAACCAAAGGCAGGAAAGAAAATAGAACATAATGGCTTCGAGGCAAAGCAGTTTCACATCCTGCTTCTTCAACATTGCCCACATTTTAGATGTTAACTTTGTAGAGCTTTTGCTATACATCACACATGAAACAATAATTGCCCTATGAATTAAACCATAATGAGAATCCATCTCTTCTGGGACAAGACAGCTTGTCTGGCAATATCATTGTGGTGTTCACTGCAAGGGAATCATAAATGGGATGGAAAACTGCATCTGTTCTCACAGGGTGGTCCTATTGATTTCCAAGAGACTGCTTTATGCAGAATGCATTACTCAGTGCATGCAAAAATTACAGTACTTACACATTCATCAGTTGGAGAGCATTGGGGGTTTTATGTCCAATCCAGCCACAGCACACATCACAAATCCTGAGGGGCATAGCTTGTGGATTTAATAGTTCTGAAGCTCTTTTCCTCTTTACTTCTTTGGATTTCCTCCCAGTGGCAGCTCTAAGCTGTCATTGACACCAGTTACATCATCGCCAGGGAAGGTGAGGAGAGGTAGGCCAGGACACTTTCCTGAATCTTCCCTATATCCTCATATTCACTATTTATCTTTGTTTCAGTTACAAGGGAACCCGTAGCTGTGAGAAACACTCATCCAGTAAAGCCGACAGCTTCCCCTTTTAGCTATCAAGGCATAAAATTCTGGGTCACTCCTTCCCTGTGGTGGTGGAAGTAAGGTTTCTCTGGATTTCTTACTGCTAGACATGGCCCAGAATTATTTTGATCTAATAATATATTATTTGGTTTAGTAACATATCACCTGCATTTTTTCTCATTCCTGTCCCCCTTGCAATCAGTCCCCGTGGGTACAGTATGCAGCAGGGATACACTCTGAACATCCTGTAAGCATTTATGGGGGACCACCTTTATGCCACTGTCTGTATTCCACCACTGGAGAACTACTCTTATTACCCAGTGGCTTCATTCAAACACTGCAAAAATTTAAAGTATCCACAGTGAGAAGCCAGGCTAGGAAAATGCTGTTGCCAAAAATGCCACCGGAAACAAGCACACATGTACCTCATAGGCTCACTTGCAAAAAGACATTATATGGATATTACGGGTATTTCAGTGCTAAGGGGAATTCCAGACTCTTGGACTTGGTTCTAACACTTTCAGGGAGAGAATGTACTTTCAAGGAACTGCCACAAAGATATTTAGAGGGCAGGAACACATCTCTTTTATGAAGACAAATCACAGAGTAGAGGCTGTTCAGCCTGGAGAAGACAATGCTCTGGGGAGAATTTAGAGCTCCTTTCAGGACCTTAAGGGGTCCAAGTGAAGGGGAGATTAAATTCTAACAAGGGCCTGGAGAGTCAGGACAAGAGGTAATGCTTTTAAACTGAAAGAGGGCAGGGTTTAGACCAGATATTGGGAAGAAATTCTTCCTTGTGAGGGCAGTGAGGCCCTGGCACAGGCTGCCCAAAGAAGCTGTGGCTACCCCATCCCTGGAAGTGTCCACAGCCACGTTGGACAGGGCTTGAGCAATCTGGGAGAGTGGAAAGTGTCCCTGCCCATGGCAGCAAATGGAACAAGATGGGTCTTTAAGTTCCCTTCTAGCCCAAACCATTCTATGATTCTATTATTCAAGATGTGTCAAAAAAAAAAGCGTGAGCATCAGCAGATGGAGTTCTTTGGTTTTGGACACCTCTAGAGAAGCCACGCTCAATTAACTCATCATTAATGAGTGACCTTACCTAGGCCTATTCCCAATTTACAGTGGGCTGCAGGCGCAGGTTTATTTTAAAAACCTTTCATCCCAATATCTCCACCGCTGTGGTAATTATTTACTGACACAGAAATTCTCTGTGCAAAAGAGCTCCTGGCAATCTATTCCAGAAGACAATGCCCCAGGAAGCCCCCCAGCCTCAGAGCACAGATGCTTCCATGTTCAGAGCAGGCACTGTTCTCCTCACAGCCCCACCAGGGTTCAGTAAAGTTGTTATGCTGGTCGGGGGGTTTTCCCCTGGCCCGGGCTGGATGGGGTCAGAGGCTCAGACCCAAGAAGCCGTAGCGAACCCAGAGAGGTGATCCCGTGAGGAACCGCCTCCCAGGGGGTCGTGGCTTCTCTCAGCCGTCGGCCGGGGCTGCCTGCAGAGATGCCTGGCTCAGCAGGCTATCAGCTCTTAGTGCAGTGATTTCAGCTCTGCTCTGCAAGGCAGAACCCCCCCTTGGCCAGGCCCGGATAGAGAGAGGAGAGGACTCTCTGGTGGTTCCGCAGAAGCAGCTTTATTCTTGCATCTTCCACGAAGGGGTGACCAGAGACGAATCCTCCCCCGACTCGGGGCAGAGGGGTCTCTTTTATGGGGGTACAGAGGTGGGCGTACAAGGGTAAGAAACCAATGGGTACTAGGGTATTTTACATACAGTTTCCTAGAGGATCTTAGATCTATCTTTTCTAACTAAAAAGGCTCTTTGTTTCCCCAAGAGGGGCCTGGGGAGAGATAGTGCTACCTCTTTATCTCCAGGCCTCCCTGCCAGGGCAGGGGCCTGTCAGACCCCACTCCTGGAGATGTTGCAGTTCCCTTTATCTAAACAAGGGCTTCCTGCCAAGACAGGGGCTTGTCAGACCCTACAGTTCAGTTGTTGGGGTGCACTCACAACACCTCAGCTTGTGACACCTCACTACTTGTGACAGACTTCAGGCCAGACCTAGAAAACACCTCCAAATTCCAGCTCCTTCTTTCAGATTTTCTTACAGTTGTCATCCAGAGCCTTCAAAGCAGGCTGATTAACCATACATAAAAGAGTGTCCTTTCTCTTGTTTTTCATAGTGACCTCTTCTACTGCATCCAAGTTCCACAGGCACACAAGAACATGTACTGAATAAAAAACCACTGGGTATCAACAGGAAATGGAAGGAAATGAAGCATAAGCAGCCTCATGGTTATTCTAGAAGAAGGTTGTTCTCAAAATCTTCCAACATGAGGCATACTGACATTATTCACAATGAATAGAGCTGTGGGTACATGCACAACTGCATTTTGGCAGAGCCTATTAGACCAACTTCAATATTTGTATCTATCTTGTCAAACTGGCTGTATAACTAGTAATAGTTAATAGGGGCTCTTCATTAGCCCAGTCAAGCAGTGATTCATCAGAAGCCAAACTTGCAGTAAGTTCCATTAGCACTCTGTGCCTCAAGGTTAGAGAATGTGCACATTGCCTGTGTTATAAACAAGCAGAGGGATGTTAAAGTAATAATGGAAAAGTGTTTATCTTTTGCAATCAGTACAGTCTGTTAAAAAAAGGGAATGAAAACATTTTCACCATTCTGCAAGATTTCTTGACATTTACACTGGCTTGAATCAAGTCTAAATTTCAAACCTTAAAAAAGGCTTAAAAAGCAAAAATCTCATTCAAATCAAATAAAAGGGAGTCAATCAAATTCTTTGTTTCGATAATTCTGAAGACTTGTTATACTTCATCTATAGTACATACTATAGATCATGTTTAGTGTCCACAAAAGCCAATTCTCAAAGCTGTTCTTTAAATTGAAATGTTTGCTTTTACACTTTTTTTCTGCTAATGGTAATCCCATTGAAAGGGACCTTTATGCTCAACCAGTTTGTGTTTTAATGACTCAAGTATTTTCCTCTGAAAAAGTAATTTGAAAACTATTCAGCCAGCTGTGCTTCTATTGACGTGACAGAAGGGTACCTTTTTGCAAGGCTGATCTTCTGAAACAGTCATCCCATAATCAAAGGATATTGAAGGAGATGTCATATATCAAGTAAAATGGGAGGAAATTGAAGTACCTTCTTCATGACACAGGCCTTACAATATCTTGACTCCACTAGAAATAGAGTTTAAAATAATAGTGCTATCAGCTACCTAAAGAAATATTGATTTACAGAGGTACATGTTTGCTGTGGTCTTTGTATGTCTTTGCATTCATAGCAGTTGCTAGGGCACAGCTTCATTTACTAAATTGTGGATATAGCACTTCCAGCAAGCTCCACAAAGGTTCTGAAATCGAATGCCATTCACTACAAAACTGCCCAATTATATCTTTGAAGAGCTGGCCGTGTTTGGAAAATGTGCATTGTGCTGGAAAATAGCAATAGGAGGAACACAGTGCGGATTATCACATTATTGATGAGACTATTTTGCTGTAAAGGGCAGAGTCGGGCAACTCAGAGCCGTTCCATTTTAAGAGAAACATGCTGGGATGATCCCACATCACCCACTCTCTGAAGTCACATTTCCCTCTTTGCTCTCTCTGACTCATTTCTTAAGGATATTTATCTGTCTCCTTTCAGTTTCCTTTTCATTTTCTTCAGAACTCAAAAAGGAAGACAATGCAGTATAAATTTGTCCAGTTTTGTCCTCAAATAATTCCTCCTTCTTCTGGAAAATAATTATCTTCACAACCTGAGAATGCCTCCATAGCATAGTGGAAAAAAAAATCAAAAGAAGACATTTTAATGTAGCAAGGAAGGACACAGGCTCTTCTCAGATGGGAAGATGAGGGGGTCACCCTCTATGTGAATGGTCATCTGGAGTGAAGGAAGCTCTCCTAGGGATGGATGAGGAGATGTCTGAGAGCTGATGGATTTAAGGGAGGTGAGCAGGATTAAAGGTGACTTTATTGGATTCTATTCCAGGCAATCCCATCAGGAAGATGGAGTGGATGATTCCCTCTATACGCAGATAAGAGCAGCCTCTCATTCCCAAGTTGTCACGGGGGGCTTCAGCTGAAATCTGAAATCTGTTGGAGGGGCAACACAGCAGGAATATGCAATCCAGGAGCTTCCTGGAATGTGACCATGAAATGCTGCAGTTTGAGGCCCTTAGAGCAGAGAGGAGAGTGCACGACAAGCTCAATACCCTAGACTTAGGAGAGCAGACTGTGGGCTCTTCAGGGCCCTGCTTGGTAGAGTCCCGTGGGATAAAGCCTTGGACAGAAAAGCATCCCACTAAAACCGACTGATATTCCAAGATCACCTCCTCCAAGCTTGGGAGCAATGCATCCTAGTGAAAAGGAAGGCAGGCAAAAGCACCAGGAGGCCTGTGTGGATGAACAAGGAGCTCCTGGAAAAACTCAAGACTCAAAAAAGGGGTGGAAGCAGAGACAGATAGTCTGGGACGAACACTGAGAGATTGTCCAAGCAGACAGGAATCTGGTAAGGAAAGCTAAAACCCTGACAGAATTAAACCTGGCCAGAAATGTTGAGGGCAACAAGAAAACCTTTCACAGATGTGTTGATGAGAAAAGGATGGCTAGGAAAAATGTGAGCCTTCCCCGGAAGGAAACAGGAGACCTGGTTACCCAGGACATGGAGAAAGCTGAGGTACTCCATGGCTTTTTTGTCTCAGTCTTCACCAGCAAAGCTTCCAGACACACCACCCAAGTCACAGGTGGCACAGGCAGGGCCTGGGGGAATGAACTATGCAGCGCAGGAAAAGATCAGGTTCCAGAACTGCTGTGGAACCTGAAGGTATACAAATGAATGGGACCTGATGAAATCTTGAGCGAACTGGCAGATGAAGTGTCTAAGCCACTCTCCATCACATTTGAAAAGTTGTGGATGCCCAGGGAAGTTCTCACTGAATGGATGTTGGGGTTTTGGGAGGTTTTTTTGTTTTTTGTCTTTTTTTTTCTCTTGAGGAATTTTCTCCCATATATGTTACCGAGACAACAAATTGCTGGGTACTTGGGAGAAACAAAAGAACTGGCCACAGAGAGGAGGAGCCCATCTGGGGTTACTGTCCTCACCTGGGCGTGTGCCCGGGACTCGGGACATGGTACAGAGACGGGGAGACCACTCTCATCAGCACTGCGGGTTTCCTGCTGTTTTTCCTCTCTGCTGGAAAAAACCCCGGGATCCAAAACCTGTCCTTCCCTGCCTCGCTGGGAGCTGAGCTGCAGACCCTGCTGCCTCCAGCCTTTGCTACTCTGTAGTCCTGCCTGTCCTGCCTGCCGAGACCTCCGAGGATTTCCTACCACCGCTCGGCAGCTCGATACATCTCGCCTGCCACCCGGAATTTGTGCTCCTACTGCTGCTCCAGCCTGCCTGGACAGGAGAGCCCGGACAGGCCCCAGGATCAGCTGCCCAGGGAGGTTTGTGAAGCCTTTCTTCCA
>JACBWW010000044.1:6316201-6485992 GCA_020086605.1 Lanius collurio | reverse complement strand
AGGGGGTTGCATCCTTCATTTTAAAGGAGGCTCCTGTCTTCCTTAACAGATATCTGTCTTTTCAAACCAAGACATAAACAGACTACAAGAGGCTCCAGCTCAGCATAAACTGACCAAGGTTTTGAATGCACTGCTGAGTCTGACATGGGAACACCCAAATTCCTTCCTTTTGCACAGCATCCTGACAAACCCTTCTGACAACAGCCCCACAAAGGTCTTTGTCAGCCTTGGGCTCACTAGCCTGGTTAGGGTTAGGTTTGCGGCCTTCTCCTTCCCCTTCTTTCCCATGAAATCGTTGGGATGCTACTACAGACAACTCCTGAGAAATCCTGGGCATACAGGGATGGAAAGCCAGGTTTTTCCAGGAGGGTGGAAAACATTAGAAACACATGAAGTCCTATAAAATCACTAACCATGTTTTTAAACAGAAGGCAAAATTTAAAAATTTTCAGTGATAAAGTGTGAAAATTTACCCTGACATGAGCTACTGCCTGGCACATGAGGCATCAGGTGGCTGGCAACTGAAGCAGTGGTGGAGTTGCTCCACAAGCACTCTTCAGCAGGAAAACACTGATGGAGAGCATTGAAGGAATTCAGAATTTATTGTTCAGAATCTGGAAGTCAATTAAGGTTTAATTTGCTGTCTTCAACACAGACAATCCAACTTTATCGCCATATAAGCCAAGTGTCATGTCATGTGGGACTTCCCTGCTGACTTCTTAAATTCATGGTTAACTGCACATGATGGGCCAAACTGCGAGTTCAGGACAGCAAAAACAGGCTGCCAGCTTCAACCAAACTTCAGTAGTACACTGTATGTTTTTGTTAGCTGCATTTTTGGCAGTACAGTAAAAAGCACCTTTGAGTCTTAAAATCCATGAACTTTTCTTTGTTTCTTTGTTCTGATCTTCTGCTGATCCCTCTAACTGCAGAGGATTAAATCAAATCCAAAGCCCTTTTAAAGGAGAACCATTCAATCACACATTGCCACTAAAGATTATATTTACAGGAAAACACAACACAATTTTCAGAATCCCTTGGCTTTACAGGCTCTGGAACACAAACCACCACGGCCCTGGGCTGCTCCAGGATCAGCATTGTTCACATCTCTACAAACCAGTCCAAGTGGGCTGCCTCTGTGCCAGCCCTGGTGCTAACATTCACTTTCTGATGGCTCCCATTTTGTTTCTGGAGATTCTTGCCCCTTGTGACAAGTCAGACATTTGCTCCCATTTTTAATTCCTGTCGTTTGATCCTAAGCCATGGCAGACTCACTGCTGACTCACAGGTCGTGTGACTCACGTTATTGTTCTAGCTTCTCTTCAATAATTACACACAGAGGCCAAATACACTGCTGAGAATTACAGTATTAAAACCACTGTGCTGAGGTTGTGGTGGAAAAGGCAGTGCAGGCTGAAGTGCAGCTGTTGGAGCAAAAAGTCAGTGGAACTCAATGGTAAAATGAGCTCCTAGGGTTTTTTCTGTTTTATCTTTTCCTTTGCATCACTTGCTGAACTCTGTGAAATATAAACTGAAACTTGCTGCTTTCCCTTGCGTTATGTCAGTCTTAGATTTCTAAAACAGGTATACAGCTCTACAAAAGGAAGTGCTGCTGTCAGATGTTGTTCCCAGAAGCAAAACTATTGACTTTCTCCTCCTCTAAGTAAAATTCCATTCTATTTACAGTAGTTGGGAAAAAATGGTTTCTGGTTGGAAAACGTTCACTTTCAAGATCATATAAAAATAAACAGGAAATTGTCTTTGAGGACAAAGTATTCTCTTAAGTCCAGATCAAGAAAGGTGTTAAATTTATTATTGTGTTAATAATAGTCATTGTTATTATTTAACAGTGTAAGTATTTGGTGGGGTTTTTTTTAAAACTGAGGTGAGACAGAAACAATACTCCTTTGCATTTGGTAGATACAGGATAAAAACTCCTCATTATATTATATATTACTACATTTTGTATTTATATATATTAATATAGTTATTACATGTTAGTATAGTGCAAATATATTGTGCATTACTGTAGTAATATTGGCTTGAGTAGTGGCTTTCCCAATAAAAAAATGAGATAAATAAATGTCTATCACAGGAAGCAACAAAATGTTTTACATTGAAGTTATGCTCACCTCTCACAGTTACGGAGAAAGGAGCTCTGCACATAAATGGCCTGCTCAGCTGAGCATCTTCAATATAATTATCCCTTTCTCATCTCATCTGCATCTCATGTCTGCATTTCCTATTCAGTTTCCATTGCAAATACAGAGAAGAAAATGCTGATCCTATTTACTACTTCTTGTTTTCATTTCCCATTTTGTTATTTTCAGTTGGAAATCCATTCTGAATCTTTACTATGCAATGTTTGAACATTGAAGAGATGTGAATATTTGACAGAAAAGAAATTATTCTCTCTCTTGTCATTGCTGTAAGTGCACTTGCACTGCCTCTGTCATGATATTTCTACCAAAGAGGTTAGAATAGGTTATCTAATTAGAGTGTCTGGCCTCAAAAACTTATTAACAGATAAAACATAGCATTCTCTGCTTCAAAATATCTGGTAGCCTACAGTGCTGTAACTATTCTTTTACTTAAGAATCTAAGGAAGCAAGAAGCTGTGAGTGTGGTTAGAAAACTCAAAAACTCGTCTTTTCCGAAGCACTTTTGTAAACGTGCCACAAAGCAAAGGGAAGATATCCACTATGCAAGAGCACACATTGGCTAAACATTTTACTGGATTCTGATGGGAGTGATTCAGTGTTTTGTGAAAACTGTGATCACAGCAAGTCATTCACCCATTTTTTTTTCTCTGCAGAAATTACAAAGCCAGGCTGTCTCAGAGGACATGGTCTTTTTTTCTGTTTTGGACTCAAAGGCAGAGAGTTTTTTTAATGTGTATCAAGAAGTCAGTTCTAGTAACAAATTAAAATCGGTCCTCAGATATTCAAATTATCAAGAACACAGTCTGGAGTATTTATGTATCTTGCAGAACACTTGACACAAGAATAAACACCACCAATAACCCCAGCTGCTGATCAGCTTCTCTGTGATTGATGCATTCAAAAAATAATTTCACTGCACTATCACAATTGCATGAACATCATCAGGATCTGTGCCGAAACCTGTGCTGCCTTTTGTAACTCTCCATAATTAAAATTACTTGTGAGACGTGACATTGCTAAAAATAGTTAGCATTTTACCAGGGAAGAAGGAAAGGAAATATGGAGTCAGGTTTTCAAGAGCAAATCCACATAAAACATGTCACACTATGCCACAGAATGTATGGCAGAAGCCTGTTGTGACCCAAACCCTGCAATTTTCAGTGGAAAACTTTACTGTGACTGCATTGAACTGAAACTGCTTTTTTCACTCAGTTTTAATTCATATGTTACTGCTTATTTCACACTCACAACACAATCCCAGAGTAATATATAAGGGACACTGCAGATTTTTAGGGCTGTATCATCACTGACGTGCATCACCTTGCTCTTGAAGGCAAAAATCCTAAGTAACATTGATTTGGTGAGTAACTCTACCAGAAAATCAGACAAATGCTTCTGTATTTGCAAAAAGAAAATAAAAGAAATCAAGAAAAACAGGACAGATAAATGCAGAAATCCTGCCAAACAGATTTCTTTTGCAGAAATAGGCTTTTCCTAAAATTGCTTTAATGAAAGTTCAAGCATTCTAAGTTGGTGGCTTTCATTATGCAAAGCCACTGATAACCACTTTATCAGCTAATTCCTTAGCTTGTCAAATGCACTTTCAGTGAAAAGCAGTGCATGACCCATTTGTCAGCCTGAAAAATCCATCATGAGCTTGTAAAAGCTGTCCACTCCCTGATGATTGATGGACTCAAGGATGTTGTTTACAGAAAAGCCGAGTAGATGCTCATGTTAGGACAGAGGGCCAAGTGATGAAGATATAGAGCATCTGACAAGGGATGTACTCCAGCTCCCCTTTGCTATCACTTCATTGTTATTCAGTGACTATTTTATGGCCCATGTCAGTATGTAAATTGTCCTGGTTTCATATTTTGCAATGCATAAACTGCGAAGGAATTAACTTAGAAAGTTTGAAAAAAGGAGATACAATTTAAAATTGAGACACTGTTAAAGTGATGCACTTTCACTTTATCGCTATATTCCCTGTAATGCCCAACTTGTTTGGTTATTAAATAGTGAAAAATGCAAATTACAATGGGTGTGGCAGATTTAGTATTTCAGAATTATGCGCTTTGTGGGTGACACAGGTTACCTCTTAGAATTTTCATCTGTTTGTGCTTGCCTAAAAGAAGGGGATTTCTTGTCTGAATTGTCTCCTTCTTCACCTGTCCCACTCAACTTATTGTGTACATTCTCTGGATAAATGACATATAAACCCTAATTCTTTAGGAGCTTTCTCCTACAGAGCAGGATAAATCACAGTATTACTTTTTAATACACTCTGTACTGCTACCACTTCTGGGAAATTTTTTTTTGATTTCTCTATAAAATGATTGTAAGACCAGAGTTAAAAAAAACAAAAAAACCCCTAAGCAACGTATGCAATGAACAGGAGGCAGTAAGGATTTTGGAAAATTTTACCAGTAGAAGGTGAAGTCTTTGTGTTAGTTGATTATTCATCTGAGCAAAACACTGAAAAATGTTTCTTACCTATAAATATCAGAGAAAGCAGAGAACAAGAAAGCCAGAACAGAGCACAAGTACCTTTAATTGAACTGATTGCCTGAGGAGCGTCAGAATTATGTTCATCCAGGTACAGGTCCCAGTGGCTGGAGGTGCTTCCATGCTATGTGTATCTTCTTTGACTTAAAGTACCTCAAAAGTTCTGCATTTCTGAATCAGAGAAGTTTCAGGTTAAACAGAGGAAGAGAAAGAAACACTGAGAGCTCACATGACTGCTCTCATGAGGGTGAAGTGCTCCCCCTCCAGTAAGTTTTGCTCAGCTGGTGTGCCTTACCAGAGCATGTCATCATGCTTAGCATTAGGGAAGTATGGGGAAGGAATAGAATAGAATAGAATAGAATAGAATAGAATAGAATAGAATGGAATAGAATAGAATAGAATAGAATAGAATAGAATAGAATAGAATAGAATAGAATAGAATAGAATAGAATAGAATAGAATAGAATAGAATAGACAGGTGAAGGTCTTAAAATGCATAGACACTATACTTTAAAATTGCATAATACAGTTTCACTCTCCCTTCCAAGTTCTCTTTGTGACATAAAGCACATTCAGTTGGAAGGAAGAAACAGCTTTTACAGCTGGTTACTCATCACAAAGGAGAGCAAGTGTCGTCTGCCTGCCTTCTCAGGAAGTAAAAATCATAACTTTAAATACCTCTAAAAGTTCAGGAAATGCTGTAAAATATTGATTGAAACTTCCTGACTGTGTAGAAGCAACCCTGATCTTCCAGACCACATGGAAGGAATGCCTGCAGGATGCTGAACAAAGTGAGCTGCAGAAAACTCAAACCTAACCTAAAAGAGATTTATGTCACATACATGAAGCCAATAGGATTTAGTCCTCTCAGCCCCTGCATAATGTCTTTATGGTTTTGCCCTCATTTTTGTAGTGTTCTTGGCTTCACATCCCTTATTTTCTCAAGAAGCTATCTGCAAAGTATATTGCTTTGTGAAGGTGTTGAAGCTTGAACTTTTGCTCTCTGGGAAGCAATTAGGAAAAATGTAGATATTTAAAATATTATCTCTTTGTTTTCAGTAATGTCTTAGTCCAACAAAGATGTAACATTTTCTTAACAACTTGACCTTGCTGACTCTAAATGTGGGGAATAATTTTATGCTGGTACCATTCCACTGGATTTCTCAAATTCTAAATTATCTGTAATGATTTACATTAGAAGAAGAAGACTGCCTTGTAACATGGTGCTGGAGGAGGAAACTGAGGCGATCCAAGGAACTTTTACTCATCCAGAGGCATGGAACAAGAGAAGCACAAGCACAAAAGTGAAGTGCATTGAATCCATGTTACAAGTCAGCAGGTTAACAGTGCTGTTTCAGGAGGTTTCTCTCTCTCCACTTGAGGACTCTCAGGGTGAGCTCCACTGAGGGATTTAGATGATTATCTGGATGATTCTGCTCCACATCCAAGACAGAGTTATCAAGTGCCCAAAGCCATTAATTGATACTGTTTTGATCCAGTGGGGTATCTATCCAAGTTTTTCAAGTCAGGAAATTTTTATTATGTTTCTTAATATTCAGAGGCAGCACATAGAAGGTTTTGCAAACAAAACTGATGATGGCTTTTTCTATGGAGTTTACTCAGCCTCTAGCTTGAATACTGTTGGGTGCTTATCCTAACAGAGAACAAAACCCCTTGACCAACAAACAAGCAAAAAAATGGCAGATTGCCCCATCTTCTATTCTGTGGGTAGTCACAGCAGGGTTGTGTCCCACACAATGGGTTGCAAGGCAGCTGAGATGGAAAAAATATATGTCCCATGTGCCAGAGGAATGTTTAAGTCCAGTATCAGCAGTGCTAAAGGCAGGGAACGTGAGCAGGGCGTGAATGGCAGCAGTGGGAGTGAATACGAACATTTCTTCTCATTCTTGTTCCACTCAGTGTATCTAACCCAGGTTGCCACTGGCTTCAGAAAATTAGGTACATGTCAAGAATGACATATTTAGCAGCATCTTCTATAAATACTCTTCCAGGGTGGTCACACTGCAGAAAAGCACACCGAATTCTACCTCTTGTTCAGTCATCCTCTGCTTCATCAGAGCAGCAGCAAAACTGTGCTTCTGTGCTAATAAAGTCTCCCTCTCTCTCTATCTCTCTCAGTAAAACTTTGCCACGGTTTTTATAAGAGTAGGAAAGGAAAACTGGTTCATGGCATAAGTATAGAGTGCCTACAGAAAGCCCTGGGTGTGGTTTAGAATGACCTGAAATGAGAGACTGGAATTCATAAGGATTAAAAAATAAGGGGAAAAAAAAAAAAGAAGATAAATAATGAGAAAAAAGAAAGGAAGTAGAAATTTGTAAGAAGCTTGCCAAGATTTATTGCTCCTTGGTGATATTTCAAGCACTATGTGGTTACTGAGAGGCTGAGGAAAATTGACTGTGCACATACATATATTCAGTGTGCTCACCCATAGCTTCCTAGAGCTGAGGGAATTCAGCCATGTGAGATTAAAGAAGAAACACCTGCCCTCAGCAAGATCAATAGTCGGTACAGGTAAGGCACACTAAACATCATGGTGTTCCCTGGCTGCTGTCATGGCCCAGTCCTCAGTGCTGAGCACAAACTCAGTTTGGGTCCTCCATTCCTTCCCACTCTGATCTCAGTGTGGGGTGCTGATGTCTGGTGCCCAAATATTACACAGGGCAGCTCAGAGGCTACAGAGCATCTTGATGTTGCATCAGTCTTGCCACTACCTGCAACGAAAACAGTCTCTGGGCAGAGTTTTGTCTCAATTTCTGTTCTGTTCACATTAACATGACTGAGCAGGGGCACCCATCAGTGCCCAAGTGTTTTTGACAAAGATATTGTAGCTATGGAGGTGGAAATGAGTAGCAAACTGGCAGGAACTTCTGGGGTCAGGAAATCTTATAATCCTAGTCATACATAACATCAAGGTCTGCCCAACACCAAGTTTTCTGTTCTCACCTCTATTAGGAGAGCTATTCTATAACCTCCTCCCTCTGACAATTAGAAATCATCTAAATTGCACCCTAAGCTTTTTAATAGCCAGTTGATACCCATTTGTTCTTGTGCCAATGCTGCTCTCCAGTTTGAATCACTCTCCTGCTCCCCCTCCCTCTCTCCTTGTTGGAACAAGTGACTAATAATATGTTGAGAGAAAATGCTGAGAATGTGCCAAATTTCTTCACGCTGAACTTAAGATTTCCCTGTTTTCTTTTTATTTTCTCATCAGACTCAGTATGTCTCAGAACCAACCATTTAGTTGTGTACTGATGTCTTACCCTTTATTATTAATAATGCTCTCTTTGGACTTCTATCTAGCTAGAGCTGTGATAAGTTTTGCAGGGGAGTTGGAAGGTGAGTGAGCTCTGGCAACTTCAAAAATGCTCAAGGACTAAGGCCCAGAGAAGGAACAGCATTTCTCTTTTGAGGTGTTCTTTTCCCACCTCTGTGAAACTTCTCAGTGATGTTTGTGCTCATCCAGAGTCTTGAGTCTTCAGGATCTTCAAAATCTTCCTTCCTTGGCCTTTCCCTAATTGAAAGCTTGTTGGCTCTTGGAAGGTTAGTGGGAGTGGGATAGACATAATTATCTCACCTCATTAGCTGTGGTATTTTATGCAAGGGACAGACAGGCTGTCATTTACAGGACAGCTGACAGCTCTCCATCTGCACTGGGTCTGAGTCAGATGAAATCTGTGTTGATACAGAAGTCAGAGTACAAGAGAAAGAAAACAGCACGTGACCTGACGTTTAGAGAAAATAGTGACTGAGGGTGCAAATCTGTGTCATTTCTCCTGTGTTTAGGCCCAAATAAGTTATTACTCCTGACATGGGCATCCTTTCAGGGTGTACAAGTGAATGCATTCTGCCAGTTTCCATGGGTGCTGGATGGGACCGTCTGCCTCTTTTCTTTGGCACATTTCAAAGGAAGCCAAGGAGCATGAGCCATGACTAGGGGTGACATTGGAGAGCTTTATCTTCACAACAACAACACATTTTGGGTAATAAGGCTCTACACTCCCTGTGCTAATGCTCAAAGCAGAAGTCACAGTCTACTTCTATCCCTTAGTCCAACAGCCTTTGGTACCTGTAGCACCTCCTACGCCATGCCAAGTGCTCGTGTGGTCAGGTGGGCAGAGGGACATTTTGATTTTCTTCTTTTTTTTTTCTTATTTGAGTATATTTCTAGATTGATTTGTGACCTGAACTAGCTGAACATACCCACAGGAGCACTGGGCATCAGTAAGCAGCATGAAGCTGGAAGAGGGCTGGAAGGAGATGCATTTGGGCAGCACCTCAGTTTAAAGCTAAATGATGGGTCCTGTGAAACTGTGCGCCTGGGTTCTGCATTCAGTTTAGATGTGGCTCTTCCCTGCCTTGTGCTTAATTTCTTCATTTACAGAAAAAGTGACGAGCACTTTCCCTCTCCAAAGTAATGTGGTGAGAATCAGGGAGCATTACCTGCTTGGAAAGGATGAGGATGGAGGTTAAATGTCCTTGTGAAGAAGAGGAGAACACAGAGCTCTTATGTCTGTGTGAAGTAAGAGCTGCTTTAGCCTGGTACAAGGACTTCAGAGAGGCAGACTAGGGAGGAAGAAGAGGAAAGCTCCCAACATCATGCATAAGGCCTTTGCCCCTTTCAGTGGTGTTTGCAGCAGGACACAGACACACCTGGAGCAGGTGTCACTGCACTGTGCTAACACAAAAACTCACAACAGCTTCTGTGATTTTTCTTCAGAAGGAGTTGTTTAACCCATTGAGAATGCAGAGGGTTATGGTGACTCTTGTTCCCAGAGAACTGAGTTAAAGCTACAGGTGCAAAAACAAACCACAAAGTTTTCTTCTGGCATGAGTTATTTCAAAACTGTGGGTTTGACTTTTTGTATAATTATCAGTGACTCACATGTAAAAGTTTTCTGTGTACTCTGCATGGAAAGTGATAATTCTTATGAATCATTCAAAACACAAAAAACCAGGAAGATGTGATGGGCCATAAAGACAGAAAATGCTTTGACAGGTTTGAAAAAAAAAAAAAGGAAAAACATGCAAACCCCCTCTAAACTGAAAACAGACTTGTCATGTGATTAACTCCATGTGGGATTTAGCATGTACAAAAGAAAAGGCAGCATATTTAGGTCCATTACAGTATAATCAAAAAGAGAGTGGTGTTGGTACCCATTAAGGGTAATGATTTAAATTCATTTAGCAACAACCTCTGCACAGTGACTTCCCCTTTTCCCACACTCCACATGCACCCATTTGATGTATTTGAAAAGTTGTCACTGCCCTGGAAGAAACACAAATTTCCATACACAAAACAGTAGACACAGATCGTCTTTGGGATCAGGCAAACACAAATCATGCAAACTGAAACCACCCTCAGATGCATCCCCAGGACCCATTCCCCAGCAAGGTCACCTACCTCTTACACAGCCCATTCCCTCTGCAGGAAGTGTTTCATCAAGCAAGCAAACACCACTAGAATCATTTTAGTGCTAAGAAAACAGAAGTCCAGAGAGGTCCCTTCACCAGCTAAGGGGGCGTGATCCTTTAGAGTACAGGTCCCAGTCTGGTGCTTTAACCTCTAGACCTCAGTGCTTCCTCATTGCCAAGGCACAACTGAGCTGCTGCTGCACAGCTCTCAGCCCCTCTGTTAATGTACTGAAAGCACCTAAAGAGCTTCCTTCTTCCCAGAGATCAGACTGTTAGAGAAATAGAAGAGTGCAAACCCACCTCACATAAATGACAAGAGTTGTGTGCCTCTTTCTGTTGACGGATGAATAAATTAGATGAGGTGTGTTGCCCTAAGCCAAGCACACAGAGTAATGGGGGAGAGGCAAAAAAAAGGGTGCAGAAGAATCAATAGCATGGTGGGAAAATTGGAGAGTTTGAAATAATACATATTTACAAAGGGCCTGAAAAAAAATTGAAATTGTTGGAGTTCCATTCACTCCTGCAGAAGCTTGAGCAGCTTTGCTGTGGGTGACATCAACACTGGGCAGGACAGTTCATACCACCAGGAAGACTTCATTACTTTGCAAGTGTCCACCATCCCCTTGCAGCCTGCTTTGCCTCTTCAGAGAAGGTTGCAGTCTTTCAATCACCTTTTGGTCCTTTTAATATTAATGATCTTGAGCGCAGACCGCATTGAACAGCACCCACCCTCTGTTTTTTGAGGTCTTTTGCTTCTTTTCAGCCCCACTGCCCACAATTTGTTATATTTTCAGAGGCATTTTGAGTTGTTAACTGAGAAGGCTGAGTGCAAAAGAAGAAAGAGTTAAAAACAACAAAGGAAATCATCTGAGGTCTTTCTTTCCTATAAACTGGAAGAGAAGAAAATGAGCCAGAGGAAAGCTCTGTGAGATTGCTTTTCGTGAAGCAAGTCTTAAAGGGTATTAATTCAATATGAGCATTTCCCAAAGTCTGTGAAAAATAATGTTGGAGTAGGAAAATGTCATGAGGAGATACGAGCCCAGATTTATCCACTGAGTCGAACACTGGAAAAGGCTGCCCAGGGCAGTGGTGTAGTCACCATCCCTGGAGGGATTTAAAATACGTGGAGATGTGGCACTTACACATGATCTTGTGGTGGGCTTGGCAGTGTTTGGATAAAAAATTTGGACGATACCTCATATTTTTTTTCCAACGTAAACGATTCTATGGTGCTCTGATTCAAAACAAAGATGAGTAAGCCTTATCCAGCACAATTTTCAGAGTGCTTGACTGTTCATGACTATATATAATTAGTAATCACTCAAGACTTTTCACAGAAAGAACATTTGTGGACAATCTACAAATGTGTCAGTGTTTTCCTGCATTTCCCTGCAACAGGGTAAAAAGGAAATATGTCTTTGCTTTGAAACAGCATTGTCAGCTGGCAATTTGCACTCTTTTAAAGAAAGAAGGTAAGATTGTATATGAGTTAAAAACAAGATTGTTATAAGAGGTTTGACTCACATGCAGTCAAGTCCAAAAGTGTGTCCCTTTATCCCCTTTTAAAGCCACTGATAGAAAATAAACATTCCTTTTATTTCCTGTTGATGCTTTCTGGTATAGAAATGGTTTGTATATGTTTGTTTCTACTTATCCATTCATATGTTTCCTAGCACAAGATGTTGTGGTCCAGGAGTGAAGGCTGCATAACACAACCTGGATGAGAAAAAAATCAAAGAATGTATCACCTTCCTTGTTCTCTGTATTTAATTTAGTTCTCTTTAGGGAGGAGGAGAAGAAAAATAATGGTGGAGGAAAAGGGGGAAGGCTCAAGAGAGCAGGACAGTCAAGTCTCAAGTACAAGTGTCTGTATGAGAATTGAAGCAAAGAATTTCCCGGAGCCTCTTGAAAACTTCCAGGTTTTGCAAACCTGGAAATTGTACCAAAGAATATGAAATGCTTGGTACTCTAACCACTCCCCTGGGGAAAAGTTAGTGTCATCTCTTCTTTTACTGAAGGGTTAAGTTCTCTCCCTTTCTCTTTTTTTTTCTTCTAAATTAGTGGGTTTAAGGCAGTATTTGGAACCTGTCAAGTCACTATTTCAAAATCAGTCTGTTAAATTCAGAAACTGAGTGGCAGTGGGAGGAGGACAAAGACAAACTGCATATTTTGCATTTCATCAAACAACCAGGCTAAAAAGAGGATTGTCAAACAGGAAGGGTTAAAATTCTGAAATATTTCCCCCAAGCCCTCTTTTTTTCTTTTCATTGAATTCTAGCCAGCAATTCCAAATTAAAAGTTTGCCACTGAAAGCACCAGGCTGCCTGTCACGGTTTCCTTTTTATTCAGTAAATAGGCTGATGTTACAGGTCATATCTTCCCACACAACAAGAGGTAAGGAACTGAAAAAAAAGTCATCCCTGAAGAAGGACAGGGCCATGCAGAGGGCCAGGGGATGCTCAGCAGGCTTAGCAGGGACCATCAGGCTCATCACTAGGAGACCTGGTAAGGTTAAATCAGGATAGCTCTAAGTAAGTTTCTTTGTTTAGGCTGCACTAAATGCATCCAACTTAACTTTCCATTTCAGACAATTTTAATTTTTAAATTAGGGTGGCATTGCTGTGCTTGTCATCCATCTATTTACATTAATTTACATAACTATCCTTATGTGCATATTCTGAGAGGAAGAAAAGTTTATTTAGGAAAACCCATTAGAAACTGGTTTTGCCTGTTCACTTTATCTCTCAGGTTGCAAATTTTTTAGATTCTCGTCTGCCTCTGCTGTTCCAGGGACAGTCAAATTATATCCCCCTCAACAGCAGTAAAGGCAGGTTAAATAAAATCTAGGTAACTCTGCCTGGGGCTGCTTTTGGAGAGGGATCAAACCACTAAGGTTTCAAATCAGTGTCTGATATCTGTGAGTACATGAAAACAAAGGCACCAGGGCAGAGAGGAATGGCTGTGGAATGGGTTAGGGCTGAGGTTAAAGTTTGAATTTTAAGTTTTACACATCCTCGAGGATGCTGGTCCTCCTTCTGACATGTGTGTTTGAGGGAGAGTCCCATCAAAATAAATGTTTTTCAGGCTACTGAAAATGCCACAGCCTTTACTAGCTGCCCCAGGAAGGAGCTTTAACACCCTTTTAACTACCTGCCCTTAAGCCTTAGCTATAGGCAGTGTGTTTCTGCTCCTGCCCCAGATCTCCAGAACATCAGAGAAAAGCTTTCTGCCTCACGGTGACTTGTGGTGTTATTTCAGTGTTTCTGTAGCAAGTAGGACAGAGACATCTGTGTAGTTTTCTAAACCTGTGGCAAAACATAATGCTTTAATTGGCTCTCCTTTGTTCCAAACCAAGCTTTAAAAAATGTTTTAGTCATTAGGAGGTTTAGAGGTTTGAACACCAATTACTCACATGCCCGCAGACCCAGGTAGAGTTAAAAAATACCCAAATGAACCCCCTTGCCTGGCTGTAAGAGCTATTTGGCAGCAAAAGCCAGGCAGTTTATCAGAACATTAGGGTATGCAAATGAGCAGCTAGATCCACCTAATTTCACTAGGCAGGCAGCTGGAACCAGCACAGACTTAGTGTAAAGATACTGATGGAAAAAACACGTTATTTCGGTTATTTAAAGCTAGCATTCTGCACCACAATTGCAAAACACTTCTACTGCACCTTCTATTCTGTTTTTCTGCTGGTGCAGAGAAAACAGTGCAATGATTTTAATAAATGGTTGGGCTAGATGTACCATCAGCGATTTAGTTATCAAATAATTCTAAATACCTCTCAGCTCATGAGACTTGTTGATGGCACACATTGCATTTGTTCTGCAAGAAGATATGAAGGGTTCCTTCCAAATTTTTACTGTAGCTTGGGGCTTTTTAAAGAAAAAAGTGTTGCCATGGAAGCAGGTAAACAAAACTGGGGTGCTCTGGGGGTCCATCTAGCCACAGTGTATACGCCTGCACTGAAGGCAGGGGAATGCCCTGGGTTTGGGGCAAACTTGCAATCAAATCTTAAAAATAAAGAAACTGTGCAATGAGATTTGTTTTGCCTGCTGACCGTTCTACTAATTAAAAAATAAAGATAATAAATGAGATGCTTACCCACCTGTCAGTCACGAACAGAGTTCTTGTATAGGCTTTTAGTAATGTTGTTATTTAGTTCTTTTTCCATTGGGTGCTGCAGGTCCCAGTAACCAAGGAAGATCCTCCAAGAGTGAAGGGACATCTCAGTTGTGGAGAAACCTTTTTAACCAGGGGAGGGCGATCCCAGGGAATTGTGTCCCCCACCTTCCTAGATGGCCCATGCTTGGAATTCCCTAGGCCAGGTAGTCCTGCCCCACCCTGCATCTCCCCTGGCCTCATCCCTGTGGATGGCAGGAGGGCTTTGCTCAGGAATAGAGAGAGGGAGTGAAGCTGGACCTTTCCTGAGAGTGCTGCCCTGAGGAGCTGCTTGGCAAGAGACACAGAAAATGAGAACTGTATTTAAAGAAAGACTTCATTTTGTGGGCAGAGAAATAAGCTCTGCCTGGAGCAGGAAAGCCAAGTGGCATTTACACAGCATAAACTTTCTGTGGGCTTGGATACTTTGCAGTCTTATAAAAATTAGAAACTAGGACAAAACCCCTTCAACTTCTACATCCACCAATTAATGGACATACTGGTTAATACCCCAATTCCAAACCAAAGCTTTTACTGCCATCAATGAAGGCTTGGATCTAATGCCACATTTTAAAACAAATATTAATGTACTAGAGTGTATCATCAGCATTTAGTTCAGCAGCTCACAAAGGTGTAGACAAATGACTGCAGGTAAGAGCAATTCAATCATTGTTTTGAGACATTTCAAAGTAATTGGGTTCCCATTGCAGCTATACATATAAAACCAAAATGATTTTGCCATTATTTCCAATGAGATTTTTCAGCATGACCTAAGGGACTTACCAGTGTCTTATTATTAGTTTCTAGGAAATTAGTACCTAATAAACACCACTGGGAGCTATTACCCAAAAAATATTGGTAAGAAATATAGTACCATTAAAAAATTAATCCCCCAAGCAAAATTGTTAATTTTACTAGAGAAGCATTTTCATTGGTCAGATTGATCTGAACAGAAACATTTTGTTGGGAGGTTCTGTTTGGGGTTTTTTACTTCTGCCTGTGTCTGAGATTTTCCCCTTCAATACTTTATATAGTGCATCTCCCTTTTAAAACAAGCACCTTGAACACCTGTGGGGTTGTCTGTACTTTGGTCCCCTCCTCATTCCAGTGGCAGTGACTTTGTCCAGCTTTGTCTCCACTTCTGCTGCACATCAAGCACCTCCTGACACGGGTATGTAGTGCACCGTGGGAGTCACTTGCTGGCCCTGTGTCAGGGAAGAAGTGTGTTATTCAGGGAGCTCAGCCAACAAGAAAGAATGAAGACTTAAAGCACATGAATGCTGTCTCCTGTGCTCCCCACAACACTTTAGAGGCATGATTTAAGGTGTATGTGCCGCAAAACAAAAGAGTGCAGATCTCTGAACTGATAGTGTGATTGTGCTTTTTGTTTAATAGCTGGCTTTTCATCTGAAGATCTGAGGCTACCAATGTGCTGGAATTTCTGTCCCATGGGAAAATATCTGCTCTTACGCTGAGGCCCTGCAACAATGCCCTTTCTGTCGCACAATCTTCCCCTGCCTCCTTACTTTAGCTTTTCTTCAGCACATGCCAAAGTGTCCTTCTCCTGAAGTCAGGGGCATGTCCTCTGCTGCTCCAAAATCCTCACTCTCCTTGGACCCTGTAGCCAGTGACTGTCACCTTCCCAGCAGCCCCTCCTTGGTGCTCACCAGTGAGGTCCAGCTCTGCCTGTCCCTGCTTGGTTCAGGAACTGAACCCACTTCATCCCTGCCACACTTCAAAAATCCCCTGATGGCTCCTGCCCTGCTTCATTTCCCTCCCAGCCAATGCCAAAGAGGTTAAAGTCCCACGGGAGAAATGGGGACAGAGGCCAGAGGCTGGCAGTCAGTAGCAGCCTCCACAGTGTCATCTGTCCCCTGACCTCTTTTCCAGCCCTTCCTCAGCCCTCTACCACTAAAACACTCAGCGAAGTGGCTGTCATGAAGCAGCACATCTGTGCTGTAGAGAAAAAAAATAATTATTCTGCTCAGATTCTCTTTGGGCTTTTGTGCAGGCTGATGCTGTTTCCACAAGAGCCTGCACAGTGCTGCCACCTTCATAGCTCAACACAGACCAAAACCCTCATGAGAGAACATCCCAGGCTGGATGCAGGACACATCCCTGCCTCCCCTGATCCATCATAAGCCACACAATACATAGGAGGTAAAAATTTAATTCTGATCTGACAAAAAAATTCTAAATCTTCCCAGAGTCACACTCCACTGAGTTCATCAATTCCAACAGGATTATGAAATATTTTGGTACTGTCCCTGGCATAAGATGGGGTACCAGTGCCATTTCTGATGACAAGGAACAAGGGTAACTATAATTCCTTTTGAAATAGTTATCTCAAAGCCCTTTGAAATACTGTTCATAATTACTGAAACACAGTTAAAAATAGAGAAAAATTATCATAATTAGTTTAATGCCAGTGTTTCCCACCAACTATTGGACAAAAGAAAAGCTAATGAACTAATTGAAATATATCAAATTGTTGTTATCAGGCACTATTGCTAGTAATTCTCATTTATATAATTCAAATTATCATTTAAAAAATCAGTTTAAAATATTGCAAGTTTATTGCATAGGTGATGGAGTTCAAGCCTTCATTCACCTGAAGGACAAATGTCAGTGCTTTTCCCTGTAAATAAGGCTGTGATGTGTTTCCTTGGGTGTCCAGCTGACATAATGAAAGTGTATTGAACTGTTTCTTTTTGGAAGTATAAAGCAGAAACAAATAACCCAATGTAAAGCCATATGACTGCTCCTCTGCTGCCACTGCCCTTCCCATTCAGGCTCTTCTCTGGGCCCAGGTATAAATTTCTTTTTAGCAAAACCCCATACCTTTTCATGAATTCCCTGGAATTTCAGTCATAGTGGCTTTGTCTCCAGTATGTAACTCTGCCTCACACCTTTCCTTCAGCAGCTGGCATGCATTGCTTCTTGAACCCATGAACCTTCTCTTCCTGTGCCTAAGGATGACACAATCTCTCTTCTCTGTGGAGGGCCTTGTTTGGGTGGACAGTGAAGTGATGACCCATAAAAACTTTTGTCTTGTACCACCAGACAGTGACAGCCATCGAGTTCTGAATTTCTTTACAATCAGAAGGGACCTTTGGAGGTAGCTGCTGAAGCTGCCATGTCACAGCCAGGACAATAGGAGCAGGCAGTTGCCCAGCATGAGGGTCCCACAGCCTTTCCAAGCAACCTTCCTGGCTGTGGGGAGCAGATGTGGCTTCTCTTCCCTGCTGCCATGTCCCTCCTGCCACACTCTGTCCCTAGGAACTGTTAGGAAAAAGTCCCTCATCCTTCTCAAAGTAACAGCCACTTCCTTCCCCATGTGCCCATCTCTCACCCCCACCAGACACTGTCCCCTGGACTGGGCATAGTCCAGGCTCAAGGCACCCAACATTCTCTGCACTGGGGGAGCCCCAAGCCAGACCTTGGACTGCCAGAGCTGTTGGAGATGTGCCAGGAGCAGGCAGGGACCCTTCCAGGAGGCAGGTACTCCAGCAGCGTGTGCCTCTGGCTGTATTCCTGGGCCCACAGCCCAGCTGACAGGCACTTGGCCACCCTTGCTGCAAGGCCACAGCCATCCCCTTGCACACACCCTGGTCCAGAGCCTCTCCAGCACATCTGCCTTCCCAGCCTGGCTGCCCACACCCGGGGCTGGTGCTGCCCAGGACACACTACAGCACTGCTCACGCTGGGTTTCTGCCCCTCTCCAGCCTGTCAAAGCCCCTGAGGGGACGATGGTGCTGTGGGAACACCCACCTGCTGCTGGAGTGCCTCTGCTCCCGTCAGCACTGGGGTCAGTGATGCTGCTCCAGCATAGACCAGTGAAAGCCTCCCAGAGAGCTTAATGCCCGTGTCGCATTCACAGCAGCTCCCCGGTGGCTGCCATCTCTGTGACTGTCACCCACCCTGCAGGATTTTATAACTCCTGAGTGACTTGCAGTATTTTCTTACCCAGATTTACTACCGATTCCCCTCTTACAAAGCCTTTGACACTGGGAACAGCGCACCAAGTGCCAAATCTTGTTCCTGCTGTTCCCAGATATCCTCACTGCAACTCCACCTCCCAGAAATGCTCAAGAAAGTCATCCCAAGTTCTTCCATCAACACGCACTGAGAGGTTACCACAAAGAAGAGAAAATCTCACCTGGTAGAAATGCCAATTCCTTTCTTTCAGCACAACACCAGAATTTCTGGGTTATTTAGAGACTTTCACCAAGTGGAAAAAGTCAGCCCTTAATTTCTCCTGGCTTCTATGTCCATCCATGTGCGTTCCAGAGGAAGAATTACTGTTTAGTCAAAAATAGCAAAAACACATAGTTTTGGTCCCTGCAATGGCATTTAGGGCTGTTTTGTTCTTTTTATTTTTCTACAGTATATACCACTGCAAGTAACAACTTGCAAACATTCAAAAGTATCAAGGCTGGCAGTGCTTCCTCCCTGCCTTTTGAAATACAGTTGACAAGATAAAGGTTGTGTCAGTCGTAATTTTCTCTAGTCATGGACATTAAACCATAATATTATAAGTTTTAAATATATCCTGGACCACACAGTCTGATAGATTGACATCCAAGAACATTGTTGCCTCCAAAAAATAAAAGAACCAGCATTTTTGACAAATTTTACTCCTCTTCCAATGTTCCATATACTAGTCAAAATGCAGTTTGTTTATAAGGATCTGATTCCCTGAAAACCACCCATGTCAAAAAACAAAGAGCTGTGGAGATCAGTGAAAAACATGTTTTGATAGGAGCTGTTTGTTATAAACCCCAGAGTATTGTAATAAGCCTTGGAAATATATACCTTGGAAATATATAAAAAGTGGAGAAAAACTCTAGTTCTCCTTCTGTGATGCAGCAATTACTGCAGAGTAATGCTCTGCAGCCCCAGAAACAATGTTGTTATGTTAGGAACCTGAAATAAAAATTTCTGTCCACATTTTCTGTGATGTTTGTTATACAGGCACAGTAAACAGGATGAATGGTGTGGCACACAAGTTCCTCTCCACAATTTAATAGCCTGAGGTATATCTGCTGTCTAACTATGTAATCCAATTTCATAAAGCTCCCAAGAATTATGAAAGATCCAGCCTGTAGTTGTGGAAACTGGTGTGAAACAATTTTGGTAGCTGAAGCTGGTCTGGCTGTATGAAGTATAGTTATATGCACTATTGCAATACCATTTTCTTTTCCCATGTCTGGTATTGCTGGTAAGCAATAATCACAAAATATTTCCATTTACAGTACCCTGGATCAAATACATTTCATGCTTACTTGGTTTTGATGTGCTCAGGAACTCTTTGCAGGTTTTATTTAGAATCTGCTTTAATCGAAGTTCTTCTCTTAAGTTAACAAATTTTGGATCACACCTCAGCCCCCGAATTTTGGGAACATTGAATAATTCTGAAGAGAAATTTACATGCTTGCTTAGAATGTATTTTAGACAGAAACAGGTTAATCATCAGCAGAAAAAAAAAGCACAGGGAACTCAGAAAACAAGTTGATAAGAATGTTTGAGTTTTTCCTTTTTGAAGGATTTGTGCTGTGCATTTTGTTTAGCTGGTGCCAAACCACAGTCCAGGTTCTCTCATGTAATAGACTTACCAGACACAAACAAACAAAAAAGAGACAAACAAACAAACAAAACAATGTAGGAAGTACCATAAAAAATTCAGCAAACTTCTAACCATCCTTGCATTATGTTATAAATGAAACTGCCAATTTAATCAAATTAATAAATTGCAAGAGCCAAATCTATATTTATAAAAACAAACAGAATTTATTTTATGATCAAACTGACAAGTTTGAATAGCCACTAAAAACGGCAGGGCCAAGCCTAGGTTCTTGACCCTGGGTGACACATACACAGCCCTGAACACCAGCAGTTCGGGTAGGTAGTGCACACCTTCAAGGTTTCTGAGTCCGGTTTTTATACTGTTTTTCTTGCCTCTGGCTAGAGAATCCTTTGTCTTTTTCATATTCATCTTGTCTTCTATGGTCCTCTGGTCCAGAGATCAGGGGTTCGTTCAGATGTTGATGTTTCCAGGAACTCTCATTGTGTCTTTGGTTGATGTTTCCAGGAACTCTTCTTGTGTCTTTGGTAAGAGGTCCGTTCAAATGTTGATGTTTCCAGGAACCCCCTTGTGTAATTAAAATGAAGAGTCTTAGGTAAGAGGTCCATTCATCAGCATGGTCCAGGGAGGAACAGAAACTTAAATGATCATATCTGTTGCTCCTTTCAGATGGAAAAAGGATTTTCCAGGGGCAGAGTGGATTTGGAGTACGTTGATGTGCCAGATGTGTTATAGATGAGTCAAAATTCATAATAAATTAAATGGTATCAAGGTTGATTTTAAGTATAAGAGACTGTACATGTATCCGAAGATGTTATGTTTGGAATGTGCCTTGGCATGTTCCCTGGTAGCCCAGCCAAAGTCACGAGTTACCCTTCTCAGTGATAATATTTGCATCTGAAGCACAGGCACCTCCACCAGAGAGGTCTCAAGTACCCATCATCATCAAGAAGTCAGATATCCATCTGGCACATCAACCTACTCCAAATCCACTCTGCCCTTGGAAAATCCTTTTTCCATCTGAAAGGAGTAACAGATATGATCATCTAAGTTTCTGTTCCTCCCTGGACCATGCTGATGAACGGACCTCTTACCTAAGACTCTTCATTTTAATTACACAAGAAGAGTTCCTGGAAAATATCAACCAAAGACACAAAAGAGTTCCTGGAAACATCAACATCTGAACGGACCCCTGATCTCTGGACCAGAGGACCACAGAAGCCAAGATGAATATGAAAGAAACAAAGGATTTTCTAGCCAGAGGCAGGAAAAACAGTATAAAACCCGGGCTCAGAAACCTTGAAGGTGTGCACTACCCACCTGAACTGCTGATGTTCAGGGCTGTGTATGTGTCACCCAGGGTCAAGAACCTAGGCTTGACTCTGCCATTTTATAGTGGCTAATCAAAATTGTCAATTTGATCATAAAATAAATTCTGTTTGTTTTTATATTAATAATTTGGCTCATGCAATTTATTAATTCGATTTAATTGGCAGTTTCATTTATAACAGATGGATATCTGGTTTCCTGATGATGGGTGCTTGAAAGCTTCTCTTGCGAAGGTCTGCCTGTGCTTCAAATGCAAATGTTACCCTCGGGAGGAGTAATCCGTGACTCTGAGCGAGATGCCAGGGAACATGCCAAGGCACATTCCAAGCATAACATCTTTGGATATATGTACAGTCTAATATATTTTACACTTAAAATCAATCCTGATATCTTTTAATTTCTTATGAATTTTGACTCATTTATAACAATCCCCCACCTTCTAGATAAACATTCAAAATTCATAACTACTATAAAATCCTAATTTTTCTTTTTGATCCTTTTTGTTGGTTTTCTAATTCTAATTCTGTGTCCCAATCTTCAAAGGGGATTCCATTCCATATTTGGACTGATTGTTTTTCTCCTCTTTGTATCCTTTTTTCGAATTTTTCTAGTGCCTTTGTAGCAAAATCTGATGACCCTGCTTCTTCTAACCTCATGATTTTCAGCTTCTGAGTGTGGTTGTTACTCGTAGCTGCCTCAGGGTCTAAAGGCATGGCACTGATTTGCGCACCCTGTACTACTGAATGAATTAATCGAATAAAGCAGGGAATCAGACAGGGTATGAAAAGCATCCCTGTAATGGAGCTGTAGTGGGTTGAATCTGAGTTGATAGACAGATTTTCAGACCAATGGTGCTTCTTGAAAATTTGCTCATTTAAGCCGCACAGAAAGGCGGGAGTTCCTCTTGTTCCAGCCCGCCTGAGGGAGGTGGGGAGGCCTCAGAGCCTCTGGGCCCCGCCGGGCCGAGGCCCTGCCGGGCCAGGCCAGGCCGGGCCGGGCCGGGCTGGGTTGGGCTGGACCAAAGCCCCGGCCCTCTTCCCCTCTTCCTGATGCCGCAGCACGGACCCTGGGCTGCTGGGGAAGGAGCTGTCCCAGAGCCCAGGCAGCTAAACTCAGCCATGGACTGCTAAACCCAGGCATGGACTGCCAGACAGCTGGACCCAGCCATGGACTGCTAAACCTAGCCATAGACTGCCAGGCAGCCGGACCCAGCCATGGACTGCTGCACAGCTGGGACCTTTCCAGAGCAGCTTTTTGGGACCGGCGGGTTCTTTCACCTCCCCGCCCCCGCTCTCCACGTGGAGCCGGCGGGAGCCAGCAGGAGCCTCCTTTCTGCAGCCAGCACACTTCGAGCTGAACCACCATGCAGCCAGCAGCACAAAAAGAGCTAGGTTTTCTTCACCATAGAGACTGCATAAGACCATTTTTGAACATAGAAATTTCGGAGTCAGAGAGAGTGAGCCATGTGAGACGGAGCTGAAATGGCGGCGGAGAAAAGGGGCAGTGCCGCGTTCCTCGTGCGGAGCTTAAAAATACTTCTTGCATGTGGTGGTAAGAATCTGTAATATCTCAAACTGTTTGTCTCTTTGATCCATTTGAAGTATATGGGGGGATGGAAGACTTATGTGTGGCCCTTGAAGTTTGTAAAGAGAGAGTGCCTATGCCAGGCTATATAGAAGCAGTGAGAGGCTTTTAAGGATTTGTAGCACAAAAACCCTTTGTGTTCAGGCCAAAGTGACCCATCCTTAAAAGGCTGATAACCCCATGTGATGGCCCAGGTGTGGCACTGTGAAAGAACTGGTATTTTTTTTCATTGAAGAGATGTATTACACCACAGCAGATTGTTTCTTTCCGGGCGAGTCTGTTGTTGGGGGCAGCTTGAGAAACCAGGTGAAGCAAGAAGAAGAAACCCTTCTTTCCTTAAGCATAAGAAAGAGACTTTGTTTTTTTTTAGAACTGTAACACTGACTAGAATTCTATGTTGTGTTATCTTTTGTGCTAGTTAAAAAGAAGAGTAAAGCGCTGAGAAGAAGGGAGCGGGGGGAGGGTGTGTGTGTGTTTAATTTCTTGTTGTATCTTTTAATTCTGTTAGTAATAAACTTTTTTTTTTCTCTTGGTACTGCTACTGTTTAAGTGTGGACCTGTTTTTTGCATTGCAGCCATCTAGTTTTCCTCAATATTTTCTTATTTTGTTTTCCTTATAAAATAATTGATATTTTAGATGCTTGACGCTCAGTTGTGTCAAACCACAACAGGAGCATAGGATGATGTCGCTGTAGGACACAAGAACACAGACACGTGAACACATCAGCCAAGGTGAGCAAAAGAAGGAAATTTATTTTCTGACTCCACTACTTATAGTTTTACAAAAGTGACAGTGGATTGGAGGATGAAAGGGCCACCTCTCCAATGACACTGGACAAGTTACCAATCCATCAACTTTCTCCACCTCTACGAAGGAATGCAAAACAACTGAGTGTTTACAGAAAATGTGTGGGAAAGTGTGCAACTAGAATGAAAACATCAGAAGGCTAAAAGATTTCTAAAAATCAGGGCGACATCTCACCCTTCTCAGGTAAATAAAAAGAAAAAACAGAAAAAGAAAAATGAACAATGTGAAAAGGAATTTGAACAAGGTTCAGTGTCCATTCGTGGAGGAATCGTCAGAGTGGCCACTCGCGTCGTCTGCATCAGAGTCGTCACTCAGCGATTCACCCACTCGATGCCTTTCAGGTTGGTCACGGTTTCCATTTTGTCCATCGGCCGGATTCTGTCCCTGCGGTCGCAGGTCAGGGCGAACACACTTTGAAGGTACCCAGCGTGCCCCGGTATCTGTGGATACACAAGCATACCCACGCCCTGAAGCAATAAGGTCATAGGGACCTTCCTGTCGCTGTAGGACACGAGAGCAAGACGCGTGATCACACAGCTAAAGGTGAGAAAAGAGAGAAGATTATTTTCTGACTCCACTATTTATAGTTTTACAAAAGCAACAGTGGATTGGAGAGTGAAGAAGCCACCTCTCCAATGACACTGGACAGGTTACCAGTCCATCAGCTTCTCTCCACCTCTATGAAGGAATGCAAAACAACTGAGTGTTTACAGAACAAAGCGTGGGAAAGCGTGCGACTAGAATGTAAACATCAGAAGGCTAAAAGATTTCTAAAAAACAGGGCGACACCTTCCCACTGTTTTGTGACTAAATTCTTCACCCGAACCTTCGCTCGAGGCTGATGCGCCTCGTCTGCAGCCTGCAACGAGAGATGATGGTTCAAAATGACAGGGTTATTTGAGTTCTGCGGCACAGTGAGATGATTGATGGTATACAATGCCTTTTCCAACTGACTGTGCTGGGTTTCACCCTGCATTCCCTGTTTTTGTTTTTGAAGAACCCGCTTCAGAGTACCATGAGCGGGTTCCACAATAGCCTGACCAGTCGGAGAATGAGGGATACCAAACTTGTGTGACACACCCCACAACTGCAGGAACTGCCGCACCGTCTGTGATGCGTAGGCAGGACCACTGTCGGTTTTCACAGCAGAAGGTATGCCCAGAATGGCAAAGGCCTGCCTCCAGTGGGCAATGACATCGCGGGCCTTCTCCCCAGTGTGAGCAGAAGCCCACATCGCAGAGGAGAACGTGTCCACAGTGACATGCACATACTTGAGCTGGCCAAACTCGGCAATCTGGGTGACATCAGTCTGCCAAAGCTCCAAGGCCTTGAGGCCTCTGGGGTTTACCCCTGCCGGTAAGGGCGGAGCAAGTGCATGGCAGTCGTCACAGGACTCGACCATGTCACGAGCCTCAGTTGGCGTCAGCTGAAACTGCTTCTGCAGAGTATGCGCGTTCTGATGGAAAAACCCATGCGATGCCTTGGCCTGTGCGAGTGTGTCAGGCTGAGGTGCTACCCATGCTGGGTTAGCCAACTTGTCAGCCCTTGCATTACCTTCCACTATAAATCCTGGCAAATCAGTGTGACTTCTCACACGCAGAACGTAAAAGGGATGAACCCGGACCTGAATGGCACACCACAAGGTCTTCAGTAAATGAAACAAGTCAGGATTACTGACCTCCTTCAAAACCGAATGACCCAATCACTGTGCGATGTCGGCCACATAGGCAGAATCCATGACCAAATTGAAAGGTTCCTGGGAAAATTCCTCAAATGCCATGACAGCAGCCCTCAATTCAACCAATTGGGCTGACCCATCAACACGATCTGTCAGAACCTGCCACTCAGATCCATCCTGCCAGGTAACAATGGCCTTTCCTGTCCTCCCCGAACCGTCAGTGAAGACGGTGGGTCCTTGCACGGGTTCCTGGCTACATTTCGGCCGCAAAGAAATTTGAGTGAATTTCGCCATATGCAGTAGCCTATGGCTGGGCAGATGATAAGTGATCTGCCCTGAAAAATTCTCCAGAGCACTCTGCAGGGACGCACTGTTTGCAAAGCTCCAATCAAAATCCTCCCGTTGTACCGGGAGTATGATCTTTGCGGGATCCGCACCCATCAATTGCAAACACCGTTGTCGGCATTTGATTATTATTATAGATAGGTCAAAATTCATAAGAAATCAAAATTCTATAAATGGAATAAGTTATTAATGTGAAATCCAAAATGTGAAATATATCTTGTAAATTGTATGTATGTTTAAATAAGTTGTGTTCAGAGTATGCCTTGGCAAGTCTCACGACATCTTGCCCAAGGAAGGTACTAATTAACATAAGAAGTGCAGGCAAGCTCAGAGGAGATGACTTCAGACCCATCAACCTGCTATGATTTCATCTTACCCAACAAGAATCTTTTCCATCTGAAAGAAGTAAGAGATAGGATCTGCTTCTCCTTGGACATTGCTGATGAATGGACCTATTGCTTAAGACACTTCATTTTAATCATATAAGGATTTCTCGGAAAGATCATCATACGCTGAGATGAGTTACTGGAAACCATCAACCAGAGCACAAAGAGAATCCTTGGACAAATCAACATCTAAATGGACCCCTGAGCACTGGGCCAGAGGATCATCAGAAGTGAAAAGAACAAAAGGTTTCCTAGCCAGGAGCAAGAAAAACAGTATAAAAACTGGACTCAAACACCTCAAAGGTGTGCGCTTACCTCTCTGAACTGCTGGTGGTCAGAGCCGTGTATGTGTCACCCAGAGTCAAGAACCTAGGCTTGGCCCTGTTTTTCCTTTATAGTGGCTTATTAAGATTGTCAATTTGATTAAAATAAATTTTATTTGTTTTTATATTAATAATTTGGCTCGCGCAAATTATTAATTCGATGAAATTGACTTTTCATTTATAACATTATCAAGCGAGCAAGGAGCTCTAGCATTGGGGTTGCCGTCTTCTGCGGCTGATGGGGCAGGAAAACCCATTCCAAAATGTGCAAGGAATCGGACCATTTGTCACTCCATTGGCCAATGATGCCTGTAGGATGCGAATCTGGAGTGGTGATGAACACAGTGACATCAACAGAAGGATCAATGCGACACACCTGGCAAGCAGAAACAGCTTGCTGAACCACCTCTAGCACCTGATGTGCCTCAGGGGTCAATGAGCGAGGCGACTTTAGATCAGAGTCTCCTTTCAACAAATCATACAGATGAGACAGTTGTGCATTGGTCAGTCCCAGGTACGGATGTAACCAAGTGATGACACCCACCAATTTCTGAGCATATTTCAGTGTTTTCACAGAATGCACAAATTTCACCTCCTGAGGACGGATCGCCCGTTCCAGAATTTTGACTCCCAAATACTTCCAAGGTGGTTGCTGTTGGACCTTTTTTGGAGCCACCTGCAGTCCATGCGAATGCAAAGCATTGAGCAACCGAGGCTGAATCCTCAGCAGCTCATCCTGGGTGGACGCGGCCACCAAGATGTCATCCATATAGTGATACAGATGAGCGTCAGGAAACTGCTCACGGACTCCAGACAAGGCACGGGCCACATACCATTGGCATATGGCAGGAGAATTGCGCATGCCTTGAGGCAAAACCTTCCATTGATATCTCTGTGCGGGCTGAGCGTTGTTAATTGCTGGCACCGAGAAGGCAAATTTTGGTCTGTCCTTGGGATGCAAAGGAATTGTAAAAAAACAATCCTTCAGATCCACGATGAGGACCGGCCAGTCTGCAGGAAGCATGGTGGGCGGTGGCATGCCCGCCTGCAGTGTTCCCATGCCTTCCATCACGGCATTGACCCTTCGGAGGTCCTGCAACAACGTCCATTTCCCAGATTTCTTTTGGATGCAGAAGACAGGAGTGTTCCAGGGACTGGTGGAAGGCTCCAGATGACCCTGGTCCAACTGCTCCTGTACCAGATTTTGAAGGGCGACCAATTTATCTTGAGGGAGGGGCCACTGATTTTCCCAAACAGGTTTGTCCACCAGCCACCGTAAAGGAGGCATAGGACATTCTGCGCCCTTCGCCGCAGTGGCCCCCATTAAAAACCCGTCCCGATGCGCACCCTGCACGCGGACAGAACATCCCTCCCCCAGAGGTTAGCAGGAGTAGATGTAACATGAGGCCTAACCCAGGCCATCTGTCCCTCTGGGTTCATGATGAGGACGAACCGCTGGCTCACGTAACAGCGTGCAGTTCCTCCCAGCCCTGCGACCGGCGTCTCTACTGGATCCAGGGGCCAGTCCCGAGGCCAGATGGCAAGGGAGAGAACCGTGACGTTAGTGCCGCTGTCAATAAGCCAGCAGACGCGGATCTCCGACGGTGTCGTGCCAGGGAGGGACAGGGAGCACAGCATCTCGGGACGGTCTTTTGTCAGGACAGTGGACCATTGAACCTGAGGCGGCCCAGTGGATCCGAAGCCGCCAACCCCACGCAACCGGTCAATCGTCCTGTGAACAGAAGACTTAAAAGGCACAAGTTGAGCAAGTCTTGTCCCTTTCAGGATCGTGACAGGGAGGGTGAGTGTGGAAACCATGGCACAGATATGCCCCGTGAAGTCCGCATCAATGAGCCCCACATGCACAAGGATGCCCTGAAGGGTGGCACTAGACCTCCCCATGAGGAAAGCACTCATGCCGTCACCCAAGGGGCCAAAGGCATCCAGGGGAACCCTGTGCACCTGACATGCAGGGAGAGCCCACAAAGGCGACGGGGAGGACCCGCGGCTTCGGGAAACCACCAGCCTCCCACCGGCCGCGCCAGCAGCCGCGCTGAAGGTGAACACCCCAGCGCTCTGCCGCGCCGAATCCTGCCACCCGGAGAAGGTGGAGGGAACGGGGCCGAACCAGCCGGCTGCCCAGCATTGCTGCCCGTCGCGGCACTGGCGGAAGGCACCGCCACGGACACAGGCGCCGGCACAAAGTGCGACCTGGGCGTGGGGCCCCCTCCCCCGGGCATGGACGAGGGGCGGGGTGCAGAGAGAGACGTGGCGGCTGGGGCCACGTCACCGCGCGGCGATGCCAGGAAATCCAGCAGAGCCCCGATAAGGGATCGGAATGTGGCATGAAGCCCCGCAGCAGGCACCGCCCCCGCCGGGCTGGGTGGGGCGGGCTGTTCGCCCGCCGGGGCGGGGCCAGACGAGACATCGATCAACGCCCCGCTGCCGGTGGCTGCCACGTCCTGCACATGCTCGGCAGGCCGCGCAGGCTCAGAAACGGGAGAAGCCCCTCCCACGAAGTCCAAGCCCGGAGCGGCCGGGGCCGAAGCGGGGGGGCCCACCTCCGCAGGCATCAGGGGAAATGGGGTAGAAAGACCACAATGTGGGCAAAGAATTGTCACCGAACCAGACTCAATCAAAGGCGGAGGCAGATCCAAAGGTGTCCCGCCGCCTCCGAGCGCCGGGAAGGCACCAACAGAGGGTGACCCCTTCCCAGGCCGGCCACCCCCACGGGAGGTGGAGTCCTTCTCCAGCTCACCGTCCGGGAGAGAAGGGGAAGCGTCTCCATCGCTCAGACGCTCTAATTCCCTTTCATCCCCCGTCTGAAACGGAAGAGGCTCCTGATGAACCCCGAGAGCTACTGAAGTCAGACCCCCGCCAAGCTGCGTCCAACCTTTTCCACCGCAGCAGCAACAGCCCTACATCTATAGAGCCATCATCAAACAGGGTGTCCATCAGACAACCCCCAACGAGGGACCAGGCTTCCCTGGAGAGCGCCTCAGCGGGGTCTGAAAAGAACCCCCACTGCCGCGCCCACCGGAACAGCCGTTCAAACTCACTCCAGGAGACGCTTACGCGTCTCCGTTCCAGGAGGACCCTCCAGAGGTCCAAAATCTCAGATTCCTCCATGAGATTCAAAGAGGGGTCCTCTACCATAAGCATGGCACATAAAACACCGAACAGAGGCGGGGGGGCGGGGAATGCCACGATCTCACCTAGAGCTGCAATACACTTGGGGGTCACCAGATGTCGCTCTAGGACATGAGAACACAAACTCGTGAACACATCAGCCAAGGTGAGCAAAAGAGGGAAATTTATTTTCTGACTCCACTACTTATAGTTTTACAAAAAGTGACAGTGGATTGGAGGATGAAAGGGCCACCTCTCCAATGACACTGGACAAGTTACCAATCCATCAACTTTCTCCACCTCTACGAAGGAATGCAAAACAACTGAGTGTTTACAGAAAATGTGTGGGAAAGTGTGCAACTAGAATGAAAACATCAGAAGGCTAAAAGATTTCTAAAAGTCAGGGCGACAGGATGAAAAATATTAACTTTTTCCACCAGGTTCCATTGAAAAGGTTATCCCACCAGGTGGGCTCGAGGAGGGAGTTCCAGGTTTGTACAGGGACCTGTGCTACCCATTTGATTTCTGCAGCTAAACCACGGACTGTTTCTCCGTAGTCATCTATTTCTATGCAGCACTCTGATTCATTGAATTTTCCACACACTCCTCCCTCTTCAGCGAGCAAATAGTCTAATGCTATCCTATTTTGATAGACAAAAGCTCTCATCTGAGAATGTTGTTTGGATAATAGTTCCAGGGCACCAGCGGTGTGATTAGACATAATTTCCACAACCGCTTGTAACCTAATTAATTGGTTCAGCAAATAGATGGGGGTCCGGTAGCCCCAGCTACCATCTTGTGCCCATGTGGCCGGACCATAGTATTCAATTATTCTCTTGGCAGGCCACTCATCTTTTCCCCATCTTTGGTTACCCCCGATCTCTGGGATTTTATTCCTGAGATCGTGTCGGTTTCTTTTTAAAGTTTCAAACAATGGAACTCCCAGTGAGGTGCTGTCTGTCCTGGGTAGGGTGAAAAAGGCAGGTCTGATAATCCCTAAAGTACAAGACCCTTTCCATTGAGGAGGCAACTCACTGTATGCCTTCCTTCCACAAATCCTATAAAGTCCGTCAGGAGCTTTCCAGGTTGTCTTAGTATTACTAGGGTCACTCCAGTAATTCCTGAGATCGGGGAGGGACTGGTAGGGGTTAATTCCAGAACCCTTATTCCAGCAAAGTTCAAGTTTTTCATTCCATTCACAGTTGTTCTCTTTAATCTGACTCCAATAACCAGTGGGCGTTTCCGGCTGCCAAGTTTTACTTTCATCCTTAACTGTTAAGGTGGAAATACACGGGGTATAGCCAACCATTTCCAGGTATTTCTGTCCCTCCCGGCTAATGCAAAATGTTCCAATTACTCGTTGGTCTAATACCTATCCCTCGGGTCTTTGAATGGTTCTCGAAATTCAAGCCTATTTCCATTTGGGGATTTGCTCCGGGATTAAACTTTCCCCTTTCCAGGGCCATGTTTCAGTGGATCTCAGCCCTCCACATATCCAGCAGTTAGTGAGTTCTAATTCTGATGCAATTTCTTGCATCAGATCGATAAATAAATTTTTATCAGATGATGGGAGTCCCATGTTATTGTATTGCCTTTCTAGCTGGTCATATTGCTCGCTGAGGGTCTTTAATCTTTCCTGTTCTAATCTCCTTTTTTGCTGCTCAGCTTCCTGTCTCTTAACTTCAAGGGCTACCTGCCTTATTCTGCTCTCGGGATCGAGACCTTTCTCGTCCTTAGAGAAACAGAATACTTTATCATATTGTAAGCACTTTCTTTCATCATTTTCTCCTAACAAGTCAAGAATAACTGGCTCATTATGTTTTAGTTGATTGTTGTCTTGGATATTCTTTCCTATCCAGTAAGTTTTCCCTCCCATAATACACATTTCTAATTTGCTATTGTCATAGCAGAGTTTGTTTACTTGGAGATATGCTACAAACACTGATTCTTTCCTATTCCCCATCCAAACCGTGCGGTTACACAGACTGCAGGTTGGCAGTGATACAGCTTTTATTCCCCTGCGGCGACGGCTCAGGGGGAGACTACCTGGTTCTATCCTCCTGGCGATTGCTTCATTACTATCGTAATCGATCTTTTGTCCCTCTACTGAGTGTCGTTTAGTGGGTGTGGGGTGCTTGCCTCAATCACTCTGTGCTCTGTAGCTTTTTCTGGCAAGGGGGCTTGCATGCTTAACTTATCTGGCAAGCATTCTCTAAACTCCAGACTGACTCTCGGGCTTCCGGGAGAGCTCCTATGGTGGTTTCCATGATCAGGGCAAGGCTGAGGAGAGTCACCTGGATCCATATATCTCTGCCTAGGCCTCCGTTCGTCAGATTGCGATCCGCGACGGGGCATCCCATCTTCACGGCAGCAGATAAATTCTCCAGGGACCCCCTGCCTGAACCGGTACCAATATTTCCGCTTGTAAGTGTCCCAGGATGTTGCTCGGATGGTAGTGGTCCAGCAAGGCCTTAACCCTTTTTCGACACTCAGTTGCTATAATTTGAGCAGGTGCGTCCAATTTTCCTCTAATCCCGTTTTTGTACCAGAGGTACCACTCAATCGAATCTAATTCTATAACCCCCGCCCACATAGCAATTGCTAGGAGATAACCAGTTAGTCTCTGTTCTGTTCGCAAACAAGATTTACATAAGCCCCTCGGGCGATGTCCCTTTAAACAATGAGTAACCCAGATTTCGTTACAATATTCACATTGAAAATGTACAAAAGGGAAGCAAGAACATTCAGGATTTCCACAGTGGATCCTGTCTTCCCTGCTCATTGATTCACACGATACAACCGTGATTGAGGTCCCCCCCGGGCCGAGACAATCCTTCACTATGGTTCCTCCTGGTGTTCGATCCGTTTGACATGGGAAGCGTGTGTCCAACCCTTTTCAGCTGTTCGAACCGCGGTATCTGTGGTTAAAAGTACAAGAAAAGGACCTTCCCAGTGAGGAGAGAGTGTGGCCTCTTTCCACGATCTTATCAGAACCTCATCTCCTGGGGTAATTTTATGTATTGCAAAATCTATGGGGACTCTTTGCATAACTACCCCTTTTTTCCTTAAGTCCTGCAAGTTTTTGTTTATTGCTAAAAGGTATGACTGAACTTGTTTATCATCCACTTTTGGATGATCAACTGGCATCCCATATTCATATGGCATCCCATACATAAGCTCGAAAGGGGATAGTCCGGTTTTCGAGTGGGGCATGGTCCGGATATTTAATAAAGCAAGAGGCAGACATTTCAGCAAAGACATTTTGGTTTCTAACATTAATTTAGTTAGCTGTGCTTTCAAAGTTTGATTCATTCGTTCTACCTGTCCTGAACTTTGAGGATGCCACGGAGTGTGGTATTCCCATCTTATCCCTAGAGCTTCGGCTAATTGTTTTATTATTTTCAAAGTGAAATGCGTCCCTTGATCAGAATCGATATAAGTTACCAGCCCAAATCGAGGAATAATTTCCTCGAGTAGCCTTTTGGCTACTGCCTGCGCAGTAGCTCGAAGACTACGAAAAGCCTCCACCCAATGAGTTAATTTATCGACTATGACTAAAAGGAATTTGTACCGTCCTAAGTTCAGGAGTTCTGTGAAGTCTACCTGGATTCTCTTGAAGGGTGGGTAGGCAATGGGACGGCTTCCTAAGGCTGCCTGCCGAGCTCCTGCCTTGATAATTTTCTGGCAGACAGTGCACCCCTGCGTTTCTCGTTTCGCAAGCTCGTATATTCCTTTGCATCCGAAGAATTTAAGAAAGTGTTCTGCTAGCACCTGAGTTCCCCAATGGGTCTGCTGATGCAGTCTTCGGAGGATATTTCTAGTGTGTCCCTGTGGGAGAAGTTCTCTCCCATCGGGTAGTTTCCATTTACCATCTACCAATCGCCCTCCCATGTTCTCAAATTCCCCAATTTCTTCTTTAGTGGGATTGGGAGAGAAATCATGCACCCCACCTTCTTTTATCTCTGGGGTGCTAATTTTCAATAACGAGGTGCTCTTCGCCTCCTTATCAGCAAGGTTATTTCCTCTGACCTGGAATTGTGTTCTCTTTTGATGTCCCTTGACGTGGACAATGGCTATGGCTTCAGGTTTTCGGACCGCACTCAACAACTGCTTGATTAGCTCACAATGGACTAATCCTTTCCCCTTGGTATTGATGAGCCCTCTTTCTTCCCAAATCTTTCAAAAAGTATGTACCACTCCAAATGCATACTTAGAATCCATGTAGACTGTTCCTTTTTCCCTTTCAGTCATTTCAAGGCTTGTAATACAGCGTATAATTCACAAGCCTGAGCTGACCACCCCGGGTTCAGGGGGCCAGATTCCACAATATCTCCTGTTTTCCTGTTAGCTATAGCGTACCCAGTTTTTCTCTTTTGTTCTATTACTTGGGCAGATCCATCCACAAACCACTTTTCACCTTCCTCTAGCTCTTCTTCTTCCAAATCAGGTCTTATCTTAGTTTGTAACTCGATTATGTCTACACAATTATGGGAGGGCTCCCCTTGGGGCTCTCCGAACAAGAACTGGGCTGGATGTCGAGCTGTTGTGGTTTTCGTGTCCAGGTCCTCCCACTGGAATGCAAAGAAATCTATGCATTCTTTATCTAAAGGGCAGGACCAAAATGCATCTTTTAAATCCATCACACTGTACTAAATGTCTCTCAGGGAGATGTTGCTTAACAAAGTATAGGGATTGGGGACCGTGGGAAATAAAGTTTTAGTTCTATTATTTACTGCTCTTAGATCTTGGACTAGTCTATAATTCCCATCTGGTTTCTTCACCGCTAATATGGGAGTATTATGCTGGGACATACATGGTTCAAGTGTACCTTTTTCAATAAGTTCTTCGATTATGGGTTTTAATCCCCTCATTCCTTCTAATGGAATGGGGTACTGTTTGATCCTTATGGGATTTTCTGGGTGTTCCACATTAATCTGAATAGGTTCCATTTGAATTCTTCCCGCTTCTCCTTTTTGATACCAAACTCTAGGACTGATTTCTTCCTCGTCTTTGACTGTTAATGCATATATGCTGGCTACAATTTTGGAATCCATTATTATCAGATTTATCCCGAGTTTTATCATTAAATCTCTCCCCAGTAAATTTGGATCAGTTTCTTCTACTAGTAGTATATCTCCCAGACATTTCCCTTTTTCGGATTCAATTTCTACATTTTTAATAATAGGTACACTAAAGGGTTCCCCCTTGGCCCCGATTACCATCATTGAATCTTGGCTAGATGTACAGCCTATGGGGAACTGGGACACTGTAGTCTTATCAGCCCCCGAGTCAGCCAAAAAGGTCCACTCTTGCTTTTGGGGTCCTATTTTTAATTTTATCAAGGGCTCTTTCAGTGTTACTGACCCCAGATTAAACAGCCCCTGACACCCCTATTCTGCTTGAAACATTTTTTCATCTTTTATTCTTTTTCTGCAGTCTCTCCGGGTGTGTCCCTCCGTCTGACAGTAATGACACCTTATTGGTTCTTTCCTGCTTGTAGGGACAGATTTAGGAGGAGGCTATTTCTTTTGAGTAGTTATGTTTTTATTTCCCTCCTCTCTCTCCTTAGGGAGCTTCTGAGCCTCTCGAACAGCTGCAACCAAAATCCTGGCTTGTGCCTTTTGTTGTTCGTCTTCTCTTTTTATATATACCTTTTGTGCCTCCCTAAGGAGGTCTCGTAAGGGTTTGTCCTGCCAGTCCTTGATCTTTTCTAATTTTCTCCTGATATCATCCCATGATTTGGCTACGAACTGAGTTTTTAACAACACTTGACCTACAGGTGAATCAGGGTCCATACCTGAGTACATCTGCAGACCTTTCCTAACCCTATCTAGCCATTCAGAGGGAGTCTCATTTTTTCCTTGACATTCTCCTAGGACTCTGCTAATGTTTTGTCCTTTGGGAACAGCTCCCCTTATACCTTGAATGACTAGATTTCTTAACTCGATCATCTTCCCCCTTCCTTCTTCAGATTGTGTGTTCCAGGAGGGGCTCCGATCAGGCCATTTATCCTCTCCCCTCTCCCCCTGTTGGTTTCTCCTTTCCCAATCTCTGATAGCCGCCTGGCGGATCAGATCTCTTTCCTCCGCATTAAACAAAGTTCTAAGGATTGCTTGGATGTCACCATAGGAATAGATGTTATTTCCTAGAAATTCATCCAATCTTTTGGCTACCCCCAGTGGGTCATCCATAAGTTTCCCCATTTCTTTCTTAAATGCTCTCACGTCCCCGGTGTTAATGGGAACGTTCACAAACCCGATGATTCCAGGTGCAGTGGGGACTTCCTGTAAAGGGAACAATCGGAAGGTCTCTCCCCCCTCTTTGCTTTCTTCAGCGTGCATTTTCTTCATTTTTCCCTGAGTGCGACTAGCAGGGGGAGAACTTGTTCCTCCTATAGGAACAACCTGGGTATCTTTGGAGCTAGCTTGTGATGATGGTACTTCTGCAGCCCGTTCAGTTACTCTGGAGCCGCTAGGTTCCGTTTGTGCAGCCGCTTGGATTGCCTCAGGCTGCCGCAAATCTTCCGGTGGCGCTGATGCCTGAACCAGAGGATACGGAGGAGGTAAATTTTCCAAGGGTTCCCATTCAGCCTGTGCATTTTCTGAATGGAATTTGATGGGAAAAAGCCCAACTGTAGCTTGGTCCCAAAACCGGGCGTAATCTTCCTCCTCATAATTCAGGGCTCTTATATCATGGACGTACATACAGAGAGCCCTACAGACCCTCCTTTCAAAAGTCCCAAACACTGGCCATATCATGTTCCTCTTTATCTCCTTTCCTCCCCATACTTTCACACAATAATGAATCATTTTACTTTTCGACTTACAACCACGACTATAATCATCAAGCCATTATTCTATCATCCAGCCCAACGGGCTGTTAACAGGTATTTCTAGTTCTTGTTCTCTTTCTCCTTCATCTCGTAAGCTTGGTTCCTTACCTAATTTACTCTTCTTTGACCCCATGCTCTCACTGTTAGCAGGGATTTATCAGAAGGGTTCTTATTCTTCGCTCTGGTTAATCTGTGTTCTGATATATATATATAGTATCCATTTCCCTATCTAACCCACTGGCGTTACTGGGCTTGCAATGAACTGCTTTGCAAAGTTTTCCCACCAGTGCTCGAGGCTCTCAGGTTTTACCAGGGGGTCTTTTCACCATGAAATATCCCCCAACTAGGGTTCGGGTACTTTTTCTGCCCTTGAGAAAAAGCCTTTCCGTCCCAAACCCCCTTTTGGCCGAATTACCCGGACTTCCTTCGCGTGCCCGATTCCTGGATCCCCGCGTGTCCCAAGAGTTGACGTGTGTGTGCGTTCACTCGCTTCCCTGTCGCCCGACTCTGTCCCTCGCAGGTGCAGAGAACTGTGAACTTCGGGTCCTCACTCGCCCCGTGACTACGTCACATCTCACTCTCACACTCACGCTCAGCCCCTCACTCAACCACAGGTTACTTACGGTTCCTTTTCCTCCCGTGGATTCTTCCGTACACGTAGATTTTTACAAGTGAGTAAAAAAACCACTAACCGCGGTGCAGGGGACCTAGTCCCCGAGTCCTAAGAGCTCTATTTTGACGGGCCCGTCCTACCTAATTGTGGCTTTTAAATTTAGAGTTCTGTATCTAGTAGGTCTTCTTGGAGGTCCCCTTTGCTCTGGCAGGACCCGCCAAGCACTTTGGGCTTGATGGGGGCGCCCTCCTGTCGGAACAGAGTCCCTCCAAAGATCCGAACTAGATCAAGTCAGGGTCACCAAATTGTTATAAATGAAACTGCCAATTTAATCGAATTAATAAATTGCAAGAGCCAAATCTATATTTATAAAAACAAACATAATTTATTTTATGATCGAATTGACAATTTTGAATAGCCACTATAAAACGGCAGGACCAAGCCTAGGTTCTTGACTCTGGGTGTGCACTACCAACCCGAACTGCTGGTGTTCAGGGCTGTGTATGTGACACCCAGAGTCAAGAACCTAGGCTTGGCCCTGCCGTTTTTAGTGGCTATTCAAAATTGTCAATTCGATCATAAAATAAATTATGTTTGTTTTTATAAATATAGATTTGGCTCTTGCAATTTATTAATTTGATTAAATTGGCAGTTTCATTTATAACAATTATGTTTCAATTTCTTCAATCCAATGGCATTTATTAAGGTACAGCATTGGCTGGCACATAAGCAGGGCATTTGGAAACAGATACTTTATTTTGGATTTGACCTGGTACAGAATAGGCAATAGAAACCATAGGCCACTAAATCTACCTGGGGGGAGGTCAAAAGAGAGAAATTAATGCACACATTCATTACTTTGTGAGAGGTGAGTATTTTGTATAGACACAAAGAAATATTTTTGGGCAAATAACTGATTGCTCAAGGCAATCTCTCACAAATCTGACACCAGGTTCCTGACAAAGTCCTCTGTGACTCTCGGCCACTGCGTTGCCCTGCATCCTCCCACAAGAGAGAGTACACAAACATGAAAACAGTCAGTATTTTCCAATAACAGGCCATGAAGGAGGCATCTTATGCTTGAGAACAAGGGCCCTTGAGTTCAAGTCCAGGAATTTGTCCAGAAAAAAAATTATTCCTTGTTTTTAAATTACAATACCAAGTCGAATCAATGTTTATAACCACTGGAGACACAACTTTGTACCAAAACAAAAGGAAAAGAATTCAGGGGATTAAATTCTTTGTGAATCCCCATAGGTTTTGAGGAGCAAAGATTTCTCTCCTAGGATGTCTGTCTCAGCAGCTTCCAATACCCTTTTCCCCTCAGAATAGTCACATTTGGGCTGCTGAGTGGGGTATGTCTAGAAGTACTTTTTGATATGGAACTATTCAGTGTTAATTCTTAAACCCAATTCTTAATCTAAGTGAAGAACAAGACTTTCCCCTCATTGCATCTTTGGAGGAGGATGTCATGGTTTGACACTGCCCAAATGCCAGGTACTCACGAAAGCCATTCACTCACTCTCTTTTGCTCCCAGCTGGGCAAAGAAGAGGGAAACAGAAATTAATGAAGGGCTCATGAGCTGAGATGAAGACTGGAAGAAAACACTCCGAGGGCATAAAAAGTTCTAATTTAAAGGTATAAGGTAAATTTGTTGTTAACAGAGTCAGAGGAGGATGAGAATTAAAATAAGCCTTTAAAACACCTTTTTTATCTCCCACCCCCTCCCTCTTTCCCACTGACAGTGCGGGGAGACAGGGCATGGGGGTTTTGGTCAGTTCATCACTCAAGATCTTTTCCTGTTTGCTCAGGGAGAGGAGTCTTTCCTCTGTTATACCATGGGGTCCCTCCCACAGCAGACAGATCTCCATGAACTTCTCCAGCATGGCTCTATACTCATGAGCAGCAGTCCTGCCAAACCTGCTGCAACAAGAGTCCTTCCCACAGGCAGTCTTTCCAAACCTGCTGTGGTGTGGGTCATTTGTCCATGGGGCGCAGTCCTCTAATGATAGGCTGCTCTGGAAGCAAGGGCCCTCTCTCTAAATCTCTGAAGGAAAGGGCCCTCTCTCTCTTTTCAAGTCTCCCACTGGATCACAGCTTTTTCTGGCATCCACGCGTTCCAGCATGAGCACTTCTCTCACAAGCTGTAGGCGGATCTCTGCATCCTCCGCAGACCCATGGGCTGCAGAGGCACAGCTGCTTCACAATGGTCCTCGCCACAGCCTGCAGAAGCATCTTGGCTCTGGCACCTGGCACACCTCCTTGCCTTCTTTTTCCACTGACCTTGGTGAAGCCATGCTGTTTTCCCTCACATGCCCTCACTTCCTCCTGTTGTCTGACTAGGAGAAAAACTGCTGCCCGTAGGAACCACTGCTAAACAAGTCCCACCAATTCAAAGATTCCTGCAGGATCTCGCAGTGGCAAGAGGTTGATCCCATCTAGGTTCCATGTTGGGGAGCCACTCTCCACGTTTTTGCTGTCAGCCATGCAGCCCCACGGCCGCTTGTGGTGCCAGTGCTATTTAACTCCTCTCTTCATGCAGGGTGCTAGGAAGGAGAAGCCACTTCCAATCGTTCCTGCCCTTCTGCTCGCAGCACGGCTGGCACAGCTTGCTGTGGGCAGCGCCAAAATGGCAGCAGCCATGGAGCAGAGCGAGGGATGGGCCCAGCAGCAGCCCCTCCCTTGGAGAAAACTGCCTGTGCACTGTTTTGATTTTCTTTTTAAATATGTCATCACAGAAGCGTTATCCACCCCTCTGACTGGGCCAGCAGCATGTCCATCTTCAGAGCCATCAGAGATTAGCTCTGTCAGACATGGTGGAAGTTTCCAGCAGCTTCTCACAGAAGACACTTCAGTGGCCCTCCCCCGCTACCAAAAACCAGGCTATGCTAAATCAGCACAGAGGAGGAGGTTGCATTTAGCCCAGGCAGCATCCTTATAGCACATCCAACTGCAGAGCATCAGTCCAGAGGGAACCAGACTCTGTAGGCTGACAAAAGCATCAGAAGGCCACAGCTTTTTCTTCCCCAAAAGCTCCTCCAGAATTAAGGGAAGTAATGCACACCCCTCCTTTTCAAACTATTCTTTAGTGCGCTCCTTGCATCTTTTAATACCCTTATCCCAAAGATGAAAATATCCACCCCTCTGCAGCTACATCAGTCAAAATGGCTGTTCCTAATGGTGCTCAGTGAGACACCCAGGATTAATTAACACTCCATTGCAACCCTAAAACCCCTTCAAATTGCTGCCAGTACTGAGCTGATGAAAAAAATTGCTTAACTATTGATAGCAAAATGATAAATTGGTACCTCTTCATGGCTTTCCCTTGCAGCACAGAACATTCATATTTAATATACTTTCCTTCTTTAACCTGTGTGACCAAACTGACAGTGGATCATTTATGTGGAAATGTTAATTTCTAATGGATTATTTGTTTGGGTTTATTTTATCTCGTTCTCAGAGCAGACAGTATACTTTGTCCCAAATAGCACTAAATTGAATATGAAAAGATTTTATAGAAGCCTGAGGAAGATTGAGTTGTTCCTAGAAAATGGCACATCACTTGGATACTATATTATGAGAGAGCGTATTATTTAAGTGTATATTGTTGGGGTTCTGACTAATGGTGTGCCTAATTATTCTGAATTAGGAGATCAGATTGTCTCTGAGTCTCTGTTCAAGTGTAGGGCATCAACAGGGCCTTCTCTGTTTTTCTGGGCATTGTCATTCCACCATAACTATACCCTTTGACCCAGCCATAATTAGCCTAAATGTAGTGATATTTCAGGAAAAGAAACAAGCCTGCTGAGCCTGCTAGAGGCGGCTGATAGCTTGATTTGAAGGCACTGAGAGATACAGATAAATTCTACCACAGGTGTTTCAATACCACTGTTTGCATCTGAATTATCACCAAAAGCTTCCAAGAAATCTCCTTCAGCATTAACAGCATAAGAAGCTCAAGCAAGTCATCCAAATAGATATTACCAGGCTGAATAAATGCAACAGCAGCACAGAACAAAAAAAATTAAAAACCAAAATAAATAAAAATGATAAAAATCCCCCAAAACAAACTCAAAAAAGTCAAGTAATTTTACCACTTTTTTTATTATCACCTCAAAAGTGATTTTCCAAAATAAATACTACATCTAAACCAGTACCAAGAGTTGAAAGAGAGTGACAGAGTCTAGTGTAAAAAAAATAAATTATTCAGCCTGCTTTCATAAGTTACCACTAATTATCTGGTTTATTAAAAAAAAAAAAAAAAAAAGATGTTCTTTAGACAAGGACTAAAATTTCATCCCATTTGTCTAACATCCTAGGTGGTATTTAGCAAAAAAGACGTGGCAGCCCCCTGGACCACACGGTGCTGCTGGCCTACTCAAGGCTCAGGCAGGCACCTGAGCTGCTTTGCTGCACTGCCAGAGCCATCTCAAGGCTGATGTGCAGGCCGGAGGTGCCGGTCAGCTGGAATTTGCAGGACTTGCTGCAGGGCAGTGCCGTGAGCTGGCAGTGCAGTGAGTGGGGCAAAAGCAGCCAGGCTGATGCCACCAAGGTTTGGACCCAGCTGGAGACTTTCTCCACATCCAAGCAGGAGCCTGTGCAGAGGGTGTCGAGCAGGTACCAGCACTGATCCCTCGGCAGCTGGCCACCGGAGGCGTGGAGAAAGCACATCTGCCCCAGCAGCTGCTCCCTGGAGCACAGGCACTCCAGAGCCACATGGACGCGGTCAGCTGATGGCTGCTTTGTGCTGGACACTCTGAAGGAGTGGCCAGGGGGTGGCTGCAGGATGACCAGCGGGCGGTAGGCCGACCTCTGCTCACCAGGTTGAATCCTCCAGGCGGACGGCGCAGGCTCCCCCTGTTCACCTCTTAACAGTTTTGCGCCCTCTTGAACTCTCTTTTTAAAGTTCTTTTCAACTTTCTCTTATGGTATTTTATTCTTCTGACTATAAACACTTGTAAATGTTAAAACCTCCATTGCTTTGGACTAGGAATGTTCCTGTGTGGTTTAGAAAAAGAGCTCAAGTTTTCTCCTGATTTCTCCTATCTCTGATCTGGAGGGGAAACACTTTTTTTCTCATGAACACTCTCTCAGGCTTCTAAAAAAATACTGTAAAGAAAAGCTTAGGGCAAAGATAGCAGTGGAGATTAACTAAATATATGTGAATATAATAAAACCTTCTATGTCTTTCCAAATAGCCTTTGTCTTAAGCTATGAGCAACCTCCACAAAATGATGTTAATTATCTTTCATTGGTGGCTGCACTTCACTGGTACAAGGAGGATTATTTGAGTGTTAAACATTGGTTTTCTAGGGCTGTTTAAGATGCCCTTTCACAGCCTCTCTGGTCTCCTGCTGCACTGCAGAAAGGTGTGTATACCTGTCCATTCTATGTAATCCTCAGGCCATTACAGCTGACTCAGTGAAGAGAGATTAAATTACTGGATTAGACAGCCCCAAAACTGCATTTTGGCTGAGGGGTTATTCCCATTCTCTAGTGGCACTAAACCACTGAGATGTCTTTGCCAAGACAAACACAGCTTTAGGCTGAATTCACAACAGGTCAAGTTTATTATTTAATCTGCAGTTTTCCAATCTAGTTTTCCAGTTACAATGTATTGGTGGATTTTTTCATTTTCTGGCTCCTTTGCTCCATGCTTCCAGTGCAGAGCGGGGCATTCAAGGCTTGCATTATGAAATCAGCAGGTTCTCCATCTGAGGATGCACACACAATCAAAAGCATCCACAAATTCAAGAGTCTGGGGAAAAGACTTTTTCCTTGTCTTTCAGTCCTTCCAAAGCACACATCAACACTCTATTGATCTACGACTCTGCTGAATGCAGTCACTTGGGGCAGTAGTAGCCTTGTGGGCAAACTTAGCAATACTTATTGTTGTTTTCCTTCTCTGTTCCTTCCCCATATATGCAAAGTGGGAAAAAATCCCAATGCCTTTTCAGCCCCATGTTGAAATCCTCCTGCCAGTGATGTTCAGCTGTTTTCTGGCTCAGAAAGTCCTTCATGGGTTTCAAACCTGACCCAAAAAACCGGTATCTGTGTTGTGAATATTGTGGCAGTGATGGTCTCCTTTGAAGGGATTGTGCTTGGTTTTATAACGCCATTTCCCCCATCATCTCTTGCCAGGGTTTTTCCATACTGCTTCTGGTGAAATTTCAGCAGCAGCATTTGGATGCCCCACTGTCAGAGCAGTCCCTGCTCACTCTGTCTATGGGTTGGCAGAGCTGGAGGAAGAGGATTTGAACAGAGCAGCACTGAAAATACTTCCAGCATTTCTTAGGCTGCTGTCAAGGGCTTGTTATAAATGAAACTGCCAATTAAATTGAATTAATAAATTGCAAGAGCCAAATTATTAATATAAAAACAAACAGAATTTATTTTATGATCAAATTGACAATTTTGAATAGCCACTATAAAACGGCAGGGCCAAGCCTAGGTTCTTGACTCTGGGTGACACATACACAGCCCTGAACACCAGCAGTTTGGGTTGGTAGTGCACACCTTCGAGGTTTCTGAGTCCGGTTTTTATACTGTTTTTCTTGCCTCTGGCTAGAGAATCCTTTGTCTTTTTCATATTCATCTTGTCTTCTATGGTCCTCTGGTCCAGAGATCAGGGGTCCGCTAAGGTGTTGATGTATTCAGGAACTCTCTTTGTGTTTTGGTTGATATTTTCAGTAACTCTTCTTAGTGTTTCTGGTAAGGGATCTGTTCAGATGATGATGTTTCCGAGAAATCCCTTGTGGGATTAAAATGAAGAGTCTTGGGTAAGAGGTCCATTCATCAGCAGTGTTCAAGGAGGACCAGATCATATCTGTTACTCCTTTCAGATGGAAAGGATTCTCCAAAAAGGCAGAGTGGATTTGGAGTAGATTGATGTGCCAGATGGATATCTGGCTTCCTGATGGTGGATGCATGATTACTTCTCCTTTTAGGTTTGCCTTTACTTCAGATGCTAATTTCACCTTTGGGAGAAGTGTTTGGTAACTCTGAGCAAGATGCCAGGAAACGTGCCAAGGCACATTCCAAGCACAACATGTTTGGATATAGGTGCAATCTAATACATTCTATGTACAATCTAATATATCTTACATTCACAACCAATCTCGATATCCTTTAATTTCTTATGAATTTTGACTCATCTGTAACAGGCTTGACAGGGTGGTGAGGGAGAAAGAAATAAGAAATTTAAAAAAAGTGTTCTAGGTATTTATGAACAGATGTGTGGCACAAGCAAGGTGCCAGAGATGTAGAGTCAGAACTGTTTGGAAAAGACCTCTAAGACCAAGTCCAGCCATTAGCCCAGTACCACTATCTCACGGTCACCACTAAGCCACGTCCTCAAGTGCCATAGCTGCACGTTTTTTGAACACTTTCCAGAGCTGTTGACTTTACCATCTCCATGAACAGTCTGTTCCAATGCTTTAAAACCCTGTGAAAAAAGAAGTTTCCTAATACCCAATCTAAACCTCCAATGGCTCAACTTGAGGCCATTTCCTGTCATCCTACCATTTATCTGGGAGATGAGACCCACCCATCTCACCACAATCTTCTGTCAGGAAATTGTAAAGAGTGAGAAGATCCTCACAAGTCTCCTTTTCTCCAGGCTGAGCCCCTCCAGTTCCTTCAGCCACTATTGATGCTCCAGACCCTTCTCCAGCTCTGTTACCCTCTCTGGACTCACTCCAGCCCCTCAACATCCTTCCTGAATTGAAAGCCTCAAAACTGAACACAGGGTTTAAGATGATGTTTCATGCCAGCTGGAAGACAGACCTGCATTTACTAGGAAATAACTCAAATATTGGCATGCTTTCTGAACACTGAGCCATCACAAGCCAGCTCCACTGTTGGGGCCCTAGGGATTCTGAAACAGTATGAAAGGCAACATTACTATCTTTGCAGTGTCCCACGCATGCTGTCCGCATTACACGAGGGCAAGAAAAATTGATGGGACCAAACGGAGCTGAATGGATCGAGGTAAGGTTAGATACAGGGTCTGATGTCACCATCATCCCTGTAAGAAATTGGCCGCCTCATTGGACTCTAGAGCGCCTTGCTGGCCAAATCCTGGGCATTGGTGGGAGTACAGTCACCAACATTAGCAAAGAATGGTGCACAGTACATGATGCAGAGGGGAACACAGCAGAAATACGACCATATGTGATGGATACCATGTTATGGATTTTGGGCCGAGGCGTGCTTGCACAATGGGGGGGCAGTGCTTCAGACTCCCCCTTTTGTGGGGCAGTCACTGAGATAAGGGACCTACCTGTCATGAAGATCCAGTGGAAATCCGATGATCCTGTTTGGGTAGCTCAGTGGCCTCTCCCAGTTGAAAAGTTAGAGCCCCTGGAAGCATTAGTACAAGAGCAATTGACTCTGGGCCATATTAAGCCTTCCACCAGTGACTGGAATATCCCTGTGTTTGTTATAAAAAAGAAATCTGGGAAATGGCGGCTGCTGCACGACCTGCGAGCAGTCAATGACAAAATGCATGATATGGGTGCCTTACAGCCAGGTCTTCCATCCCGTGCCACCTTACCACAACACCGGCATCTGTTAGTGATTGATCTGAAGGACTGTTTTTCAGCATTCCACTTCATCCTGATGACACCAAACGATTTGCTTTTAGCATACCCAAGATAAACAACAGCAGGTCAACACAACGTTATGAATGGACGGTACTACCCCAAGGTATGAAAAACAGTCCAACAATTTGCCAGTGGTATGTAGATCTGGCCCTGCAAGTGTGGAAGCAGGACCATTGCCAGGCAATTGTTTACCATTACATGGATGACATTCTGATAGCCACTGAAAAGCCCCTGCCCGAGGTGCACGAGACAGATCTCCGGACTACACTACAAAGGTTTGGACTAACCATAGCAGAAGAAAAGGTACAGCGCACCTCCCATTGGACTTATCTGGGGATGACAGTTACGGAGACACGGATCTGCCCAAACAAAATGAAATTACACCACGTAGTGGCCAATGTAAACGACGTACAGAAACTGGTCGGAGATATCCAGTGGATCCGGACATGGTGTGGAATATCCAATTAGGAGCTTTCCCCATTGTTAGAGCTGCTCAAAAATTTAGCAGACCCCACTGAGGCTTGAACTCTCAAGCGCGGCGAGCACTCGAGGTAATAGAGCAGAAGTTAGCGACAACACAAACTTATCACTATCATCCTAAGTGTCCCGTACACGTCGCCCTCCATTTGGGGCACAACGCCCTTGCAGCAGTGATCATCCAAACAGTGGCCTCGGGAATGAACATCCTTGAATGGGTCTTCCCTGCGAGTGTTCCACAGGCTTCAGTGCTATCCCTGCCGGAAGCGACCGGTTTGCTACTACTCAAGGCACGGAAACGTGTACGGCAGGTATTTGGAGTAGAACCAACCAAGTTCTATCTCCCTTGGAAGACAGTTGAGTTCATGGAGGAATGGGCGTATGCAAGCATCACGTTCGCTCTTGCCACCACCTCGGTGCAGCTAGACACCCACTACCCGAAACACCCACTCTTTAGGACTGCTTTACATGTTCAGGAGCGACCTCTTGTGTCTACGACACCCATTGCTGGAGCCATCACACTCTTCACAGACGCAAGTGGGAAGACCAGAAACTTCAGATACGCCTGGCACAGCAATGGTCAATGGCATACAGTAGTCAAACACAGAGAGCATGTGTCAGTTCAGGTGTTAGAACTGCAAGCAATTCTACTGGCTTTTTCCAATCATCAAGACCCTCTGATTAACCTTGTTGTAGACTCTCAATATGTCCGTGGCCTGCTGCCCTGCATTCAGCTTGCCTTTTTAGGACACGTGGCTAACCCAAACATCGCTTCACTGTTAATACAGTTGCACAACAGAATTGAACAACAGAGACACCCATATTGGATTACTCATGTAAACAGCCATACCAATCTTCCAGGTATCCTGACTGAAGGGAATGCAGTTATAGATAGAGCTGTAGCGGGTGCCGTTCAGACAACTCCCCTTGCAGAAGCAGCAGACTCACATGCATTTTTCCACCAATCTGCACGCGCATTACAACGTCAGTTTGCTATCACCAAGGATCAAGCTCGTACTGTTGTGGCCTTGTGTCCAGACTGTGCACGGATAGCACCATTACAACCCTACGGTACATGTCCTCGCGGCCTGTAGCCGCGGCAAATTTGGCAGACTGATGTCACTGAGATTGCCTCTTTTGGGCAGCTGAAATTTGTACATGTCTCAGTTGATACCTATAGCAAGGCTACTTGGGCTACCGCAACAACCTCTACTGCCTTTTCAGCGGTTAAGCACCACTGGCAAGCTGCCTTTGCAGCACTAGGGCGACCTGACCAGATAAAGACAGACAACGGGCCCGCATATCGTAGCCAGGCGTGTGCGCGATTCCTCTCTGACTGGGGAATTGTTCATAAAACAGGTGTACCCTACAATAGCACAGGGCAAGCTATTGTTGAGCGACGACACCAAGACATCAAGCGCCTGGTCCTCGTTTTGAAAAAAGAGGGGGAGATGTCCCCGCACAATATCCTCCAAAAAGCTCTTTATGTGTTAAATCGGCTCAACCCAGTTGAGGAAGGGACTATACCTATGGACATACACAGCAAGGGAAACAGAAATGACTGGTCTAAACAGAACATTTATATCTTCACGTGGTACCCAGATCAAGCAGTGTGGGAGGGTCCCTGTCGGTTATTAACCTGGGGAAGGGGATATGCTTGTGTCGTTGCAGGTGACGAGCAGGCGCGGTGGGTACCAGCCAAGTGGGTGAAGCCGTGGCTTCCGTCAGAGAAAAGGAAGAGGAGTCAGGACGCTGAAGACGCCAAGAGCGATGATGGCGACGGCTGCAACCCCTCTGTGAAGCCCTCACCCGGGTTATAGCTGATCTCGTACCCGGCACTCTGTCTCCTTAGAGGAGCAAGCAGATGCTGTCGTAATGCGTGTGTCAGAACTAGGCTTGCCGCACTTTGTGCCACTACCTGTGGCTGTTGTAAGAGAATAATAGACCTTGTGATACAGTGCAGGCAGTGCAGACGGCCCTAGAGACACTCACAGGGCCCTGTGTGGTTAGGGCCTCATCTTATTGGATGCCCAGAGTGCAGAGACCTCTGGCCCTCTGCATTCCCTGAGGAGGTTCTTACTTTGTGGCTAGGGGGTGATTTAGATCAAGACACACAGCCACATCAGCTATGGGAAGATGAACTGTTTGAAAATGTTGATCGCTTAGAGATTAGTCGCCTAGCATATCTTTTGCAACATGGGCTTGCTTTTGCTGAAGTAGCGAAAAAGACTACAGTTATTGTGTTTATACGCGAACAAATTTGTAGGCACCATGATCGAATGGGTGGTGTGCATCCCGATGCTTATATTAAATAGTTCTAGCAGCTTTGTACGCTTTGCCGCACCTAGAGATAACATTTGGCTAATGATAGCGAATCGCACAGGCCAGCCAGCCTTTTGTTTAGCCCTAGGAGGCGTAGGAGACCCATTTCGTACATGCTTGATAGGGGTCCCCATTTGGCATGCTCCTGAGTTTAAAAAGTATGTCAATGATAGCACGAAAACGACACCATGGAAGGCACTTAACAACTCCGCTCACCATTATGTAGGGTTTACCCCTAGCCAGCATGAGGGTGCTGTGCAATGCTTCCTGGTTCAATCCCTAAACATTACATTGACATCTCCCCCGGAAGAATTAGATCTTTTTGGCAACATGAATGCTTCTAATGCATCCTCCTCTGGAGGGGGCTGGTTTTCCTTCCTCCCAATAGAGCAGAGAAATCTTAATAGAAACCGGAAGGAATGGGCCACCCTCGATTCCTCGCTCGAACATAGCACGGTTCTTGGATATGTATATACTGGCTGTAACGGCAGCAACATCACAGAACCACGAGCACTGCCACCAGGCATTTTTCTCATCTGTGGAGAACGAGCTTGGAATGGCATACCGTCCTGCCCTCAAGGAGGACCTTGTTATCTAGGAAAGCTAGCTGTGTTTCACCCCAACCTGACAGTCCTAATGCAGTGGGAAAGGGACAGCCATCGAAAACGGCAAGGTATTCATGAATTAGATTGTTGTGATGTAGGAGACCCAACATTTTGGAAAGATTTCACATGTATAATTGTTTCTATGGTCCTCCATGGAATTTCAGCCTCTAAGGCCATGAAATTAGCCAAACAAATAGGGTGTTGGACAAAACAAGAATTGAATACTACATCTACTATCTTAGATATGATGTCCCAAGATGTTCAAAGTGTGAACCACGCCGTCCTGCAGAATAGGGCCGCCATTGATTTTTTGTTGTTAGCCCATGGCCATGGATGTCAAGATTTTGAAGGAATGTGTTGCCTTAATTTATCTGATCATTCAGAGTCAATACATAAGAAGATAGAGGACTTAAGGCTACACCTCCATGATTTGAAAGAAAGAGAATCAGGCCTTGATAATTGGCTACAAGGCTTGGGCCTGGGAGGTTGGATGCGAAGCTTATTATTGACATTTGGAGTGCCGATACTGCTTTTGCTGCTAGCTTGTGCATTTGGGCCCTGCTTAATACGCCTGCTATTGAAGCAAATGGAGAGCCTAGCTACTGCGGTATTTGAAAAAGAGGGGGAGATGTTGGGGCCCTAGGGATTCGGAAACAGTATGAAAGGCTTTAGACCAAGGGACATGGAGCTTACGGACCTAGGGCCAATAGGGAAGTTACGCGTTTTACATATAGCCAATAGAAAGTAGCTTGAGGGTGCGTGCAGCGAGCGTGCTTTTAGGGATAGACCAATCGGGGGTTGCATGATCGCGTGTACGGAATCAAAAAACTGTATAATTTGCCGTACTGGAAAACAATAAATGGAGCTTGTTACATGCATCATATTGGTGTGATTTCTCCCCCCGCTTCGGGCCACGGCACTCCACACATGCATAGATAAAATTCCAAGAAAAGTCATTTCCTGGGTATGGAAGTTAGCCTTTTTTAACTGGCCTGAGGTTGGGTCCTCAGAACGTGCTGCTTTTGAACATCCTGTAGACTGGAAATTTACAATTTGGTATCAGAAGTAATAAAGAGTATTCTCACTCTATAGCTTGGGGAATATTTAGGAAGAGACTCCTGTAAGCCAGAGGAGTGTGTGTCCTTTCAAGAGACGGTGAAATTTGAATGTAATGCTTTTACTTGTTCCCTACTTGATCCTCACTCCCTTCACTGAGGTGTGGAGATACTAATGTCTCCTTGGTGTAGGCAGCAACCATAACTACGTGCCTCCAGTCTGGGTGTTGACAGTATCTCCTCAAGCAATCAGGCAGCATGTTGTCTCTTTCCTCACCAAACTCTGTGTCTCCAGTGGCCAGATCTTAATCTGTTGATTTTTGCACTACTATAGCAACTCTGGAAGGAAATTGCTGCTTTATTTGAACTGGCCAAACAATACACTGGTAGCACCAGAAAGGTAGTGCTCTGAACTGCAGAGACTTCCCAGAACATGAAACAAATGTCTCACCACATTGTCCAAGAAAGAAAACTATTCTTTTGCCCTGCTAATAAACAACAGGGGTTGTTTTTTATGGATGGAGCTTTCTTTGTTCAACCAAGCGGAACTTCAGTCCAGTCCAGAGCAAACATTGTGACACCAGAAACAATGTTAAGAGGACACAAAAGGTGAGAAAATGGATATTTGAAATGAAAAAAAATTGTAAATGTGAGGAGTGATATTTGCCTATGCCAGATAACACCCCTATTGGAAAATCCTCTAGGGGATTTGATCTTTGTCTGTATCTATGTATTTTATTTCTGTGACAGTGCACAAGGACTGTAATTCTTTCGTTAATACTGTCGTGATTGCAGTGGAGAAGATATCTTTAACTAAATGGGAAGCAACTTGCTAATTCTTCTTTCTTAAGATACTTACTCACTGAAACTTCCATTGCTTTTAAAGGCTACCCAAGAGCTCTAAATGAAAAGTGTGAAATAAACGTTAATAATTGTACTGAGTCATTTGTGCACCCATCAATGCCAAGAGCCTTTTCCCCCTCTAACTATGATAGAAGTGAGCCATTTACTGGACCTTGTGATAATTCAAACATGTATACAAGCAGCTACAACAAAAAAGGCATTTTTGCAGCTCCGTATAAATCTGTTGGTTGCTGGGCTGGCTGGGTTTGATTTCAGCTCCAGCTTGTTTAATTACTTGGCTCTGATGCTCTGGAATGAAAAATGGGAGGAACCAGGAAAAGCTCTTAGGGTTCATTGTAGTGAAGTGTGTTCCTCCACACAGGCTCTTGGGGAGAATCTACAGTGTACACACTGAATAAAACAGAAATTCCATTAATAAACTTCTACTAATGAGTTAAATAATGTATTTAACTAATGAGTTAAATAGTCATATACAGCATCTGGCTGCTTCTTATAATCAATAATTCCCCCAATTAAAGATTTCCTGTTTCAGTATTGTCAGGAATGAGGCCACACCCAATTTGAATTATAAAAAACCACGGCCAAATTCCGTAATCAAAAATAGCTTATCTGGGTTCGCAGCAGGCGAAGACCCTTATAGCCAATACGGCTGTAGGCTCAATGCAGACCCACAGCACTGGGGTTTGCTTGGGCAAATCCCAAGCAAGGTCTCCTAACAAGCAGGCCTAATACTGACAGCCTAATACTGCACATTATTTGGGCTAATTCTGAGCACAAGAGCAGGATCGAGTCCGCGACTGGGGTTTTATATCCCTCTGGCTCCTCCCATCACTACCCACTGTCTTGCCTTCAGAGTAGGAGGTGATTGGTAGAGTCTTTTCAAAGTCATTGGCTCTGGTTTAGGGTGTGATGTAAAGTCTTGTAACCAATGGTTTGCTTGCTGCTAAGGTTGCAGTCTCTGGGTGATGTGGTCCGGATTTTTGATGGGAGAATCTTGCATTAAAATTCCAGGTTTCCGCAGAGCTCGGTGACAGACTCCCAGCTGGCCTTCTAAATATAGCTCCTTGGCAGCACGTGTGGGGCTTTCCCTTTCTGCAACACAGCTTAACTCAAATAATAATTCAGGAAATATTACAAGGTTTTGTAAAACAGTCTAAACTTTTAAACTTTGGCTGGAGCATTAGAGTAACACTTAGCATTGGAACATTTGTAACAGTGAAGAATATAGGAATGTAAACGTCCTTAACTTTAGCGACTAATTAACAACTCAATCATGTACAAATAACATTAATAACTTCTCACTAATTGCTCGTCATTTTATGAATGTTAAAGCCAAACTCTTTACTTCATTTATGACAAGTATTTAACTATGTGAAATTAAGAAAAAAATGGAAAGCAAAAGCTGACAAGAACATCTGTGTTGCAAGTGGTATTGGGAGATGGGATTAAAATAAAGAGTTTTAGCTTTTGCATGCCATTATTCTGCCCTGTACTATCTGCATCACCTACAAACCCATGGTAATGACAAATTCTGTTTCCAGATCCATTTTCTTCACATCCTTAAATGCGTCTTCCATGATCATTAAAAATGAGGGAGGGATGCGAAAATGAATTTTGGCATGCCAAGCAGATCTGTGCTACAGTGAGGAAAGAAAGCTCTGTAATAGAATATCCCTTCCTCTTGCCAAGGAAGCTGCTATTGCTAATCAATCAAAAACTCTGTTGTCAAATGTATTTTCAGTGTCAATGCAGGTAAAGTATCAATGTCAGCCCTAAATGTGCAATTTTTTTACACGAGTGGAAGAGAGCATCACAATCTCTCTGCCTGGAGATCTTTTCCTATAGAAGTGCCAAAGCTGATCTTGAGTTATGTATATTAATTGCCTGCACAAATACGGGTAGGAGTGGGTAAGATATTTCATTGACTGAAACAGCAACAAATGTAATTATGTTGCAGTTATTGATTTATTTTTCTCAGTCATTATTTTTATCATCTCCCTTTACTATTTTTTTCTGTAAAATCCGTATTTCAACGTATAAGAATTTCATTAACCTCTTTGAGTGGATATATATTTCCAAGTAACTGATTGCTCTACACATTGACTCAAGCTATTGATCAGAGTATTTCTTTATATTATTATTATTTTATGCATGGAATTTAAGCCAAAGTGTTAAAAAACTCTACACACAAGTTGAGAAGCTGCAAATGTTTTAATTGAACCCTTCAATATCTGGACTCCTAAAGTCAGTGCAGGTTCATGCAGGCTCATTGTTGAGGTTAGATTGAAGGATGTGGGCATGAGGCTGTGACACAGTCTTTGGAGAAGAACTTTTACTGTAGTGAATTAGTGGAGAGCAACAAGAGCAGGGCCCTGATCTTCATGAGTCTTCAGCTACAGGTTTTGTTTTTTCTTGTTTGTAAGACCAGCCCCCTTATCCAAGTGAAATGAGCAACTATTTGTTCACCTTTCCAGTAATTTAATAATTAATGTTTATAACCATTCCTTCATCGCTGCTCACATTCATGTTGAAAGGTCATCTATGCCGTGCAAACTTCATGTTAAATTAAGCTGCCCTTGTTTTTCCTAGAGGGAATAAAGACTGTCTGCAGGCTGGCTGGCAGTTGCCTTCTGCAGCTGAACCCCTGCTGGCCTGGCAGTAATTTCCTAAGATTTAATTTTCATCATTAATGACTCCAGCCACATTTGTAGGACCCAGATAGGAGAGGAGTTGAAGTTTCCTGGCATTACTGGACACCCTTAAGGTGCAGACAGTGCTAAAGTGTTCAAGCAGAAGCAGGAGATGAGGTCATAAATATGAAACTGAAGAAGCTGTTGCTTAAGCCTCTTCTAAAACATGCAGATGCTTTATGTGCTTATCAGATGAACAGCTTTTGCATCACTGCAGTTTCAGGGATGTTGTTTCTATTTGACTTTCAAGTGAACGTGAGATTCCTCAGCCACCAAAGGAAGCTGTTCTGGGGGAGATAAGTGTGGCTCTGCCCCATGGGTCTGCTAATCTGGTGTCTCACTGCCCCTGGAGACCTGCTAAATCACATATTGATTTCAGCTCCTTATCTCTAAGGAGTGAGATGGACTCATAAGATTTTTAGATGAAACAGGAAAATAATTTCTTACTTTTCAGAGCTATGAGGTAGAGAGGGGAGAGAGGCAAGGAGGCAGAAAGCCCCAGTGGCAAATTACACAGTGCTGTAAGGGTACAGCCCATCATCTACCTGCCATCCTTGCCACCAGCAATAAACTGTGGCATCCATAGCTGAATAAAAGACAAAGCAATAATTACAGCTAGTAAAATTATTTTTGACAAATGCTGTCTTGTTTGGAAAGCATGTCATTAATTTAACTTGTTCAGTACTCATTGTTGTGCTGCCTGGCTGGTTTGTAAACCATTATACACCACTTGCTTGTTGTTTCTAAGAGCTAAAGTGAAATCAGGTGTCTTGTGGTTTGCTTCACAAAATAAGACTTGACATTAGAAGTGCATTTTTTACCTTTCCAAAGCCCTTTCATAATTGTTTAGTCAGATTTAGTAATACATAGTGTTAAAAAAATATAGAATTTCCCTATTCCTGTGTGTAATTTTCTGAATACACACCCATGTGGCCCCGAGTGCATATTCTTAAACTTGTTAAATTCATAGAACACCTTTTAGATGTATGAACATCCTCCGTCCTCCAAAACTTCGTTGGATACATGGATACAAGGTATCTCAGTAAGAGGGCTGAAACACCTTGTGTTTCAAGCAAAAAAAAGCAAAGATAAATAAGGCTTAGTCCCTCAAGCAAAATTACTTTGAGACTTCTACCTCTGTTTTTACAGTGCAGTGAAGACAGTTTGAAGCTTATTCTATTCCCAGTGTTGGAGGGTTTTTTGGGGTTTGGGATTTTTTTTTGTTTTCCATTATTTCCATTATTTCAGGCCATGATGCTTTGCTCTGAAGTGCTGCTGTTGTTTGCCTTTCATAGGGGAAAGCCACACTAGAAGATATTTACAGGAGGTGTCTTGATCAGTATAACCTGTCAGCCTTGATACAGCTCCTTCAGGACTCTGAATGTGACTTAGGTGCAAAAAAAAATCCCTGATCCCACTGCAGCAACTTGACTGAGACTGAAATCGGTGGTGCACTAAAAAAAGAGAGGAGTCTTGCAGAGAGGAGAGACCTGAGGGAACCCCAAGAGAAGACAATTAGGAAGAAAATGGAAAAGAGAGAGGTGCTTACTTCTGATTTGAGCTGAGGGCACTGAGGGTTATTCCACATGCTGCACTAGGAGTAAAGACATGCTTTGAAATGAGGGAAAGAGAGAAACTGAAAATTTGCATTACTGAAGATTGGAGCAGCTTTCCTAGCCAGGAAAACAAAAATTACATCTATGCAAGAGGAGGAAACATCTCTGGAGAGGGAAGGAAAGGGAAAGAGAAAGGGAAAGGGAAAGGGAAAGGGAAAGGGAAAGGGAAAGGGAAAGGGAAAGGGAAAGGGAAAGGGAAAGGGAAGAAGAAAGGAAGGATTCCAGGAAGGATTCCAGGAAGGATTCCAGGAAGGAAGGAAGGATTCCAGGAAGGATTCCAGGAAGGATTCCAGGAAGGATTCCAGGATTCCAGGATTCCAGGAAGGAAGGAAGGAAGGAAGGAAGGAAGGAAGGAAGGAAGGATTCCAGGAAGGAAGGATTCCAGGAAGGATTCCAGGAAGGAAGGATTCCAGGAAGGAAGGAATCCAGGAATCCAGGGAAGGGAAGGTTCGGGAAGGGAAGGTTCGGGAAGGTTCGGGAAGGTTCGGGAAGGTTCGGGAAGGGAAGGTTCGGGAAGGTTCGGGAAGGTTTGGGAGGAAGGGAGGAAGGGAGGAAGGGAGGAAGGGAGAAAGAAAGAAAGAAAGAAAGAAAGAAAGAAAGAAAGAAAGAAAGAAAGAAAGAAAGAAAGAAAGAAAGAAAGAAAGAGAGAGAAAGGAAGGAAGGAAGAAAGAAAGGAAGAAAGGAAGAAAGAAAATTTTTCTGTTTATGTCACCACTGAAGATTTAAGAAAGAGAAGCATGCTTTTTCCAGGAACTCTTGGACATCTTACAAATGGGACAGTCTCCTTACATTGTCTGCTGTCCTACGTCTATTCCTTAGAAAGAAGAAAAATAATGCATGGAGGCAGTGATGCTTATCTTCCAAAATGGATTCAGGTGCTACTATTGAGGTGCACTTCAGAAAGGGGGAAACATATTTCAAATGTCATGAGAACCATTTTCCTCCAAAACTTACTTGTTGTGGAAAAAAAAGTCCAAGTTCTGTAGCAACAAGCATTTCCTTGCCAAAGACTTGCTCTCTGAGAACATATCCATTATGGATTATTTATCCCATTGTTTCTGTGCAAGACAGTGATAACTATAAGCCTTCATTTCTGCTCAGTCCCTACATTTGCATCTTGTTTTTAAGCTCTTGATTATATGAACAATAACACCCTTAATGGAAGATAGTGCAAGCTTTTATTGCTGCAGTTAAGGTAGCAAGTCAGTGACAAATGACAAAAATCTATCAAAAGTACTAATGAATCTTTTACAGAACTTCTATCAAGGCTATATTTTTTGTTGGTGACCCCATAAAATAATGGATTCAATTAGCATTTTGTTATTCCTTCTAGCTCTCTGAAAGCATTTCACATCAGTACTTTGTCTGAAACAGTTATTTATTTCACATTAGAGATAAACAGTGCTTTTTACCCTGCTAAGAATAACTAATAGATGTTGATGCTCAGCCAAATTATTCTATAGACTCAGAAATTAAATATATCCAGTCACTGTCTCTGCTTTTTTTCTCCATGAGAGAAGGCCCATTAATAAATATCTAAAGAGGCTTTTTCCTCAGCTGAACAGGAGCCTTGGCAGGCTGTCTGTGGGGCTATGCAGAGACAGCAGCCTTGGTTTTATTCCCCAGGTGTTTGCCCCTCACACAGACACAGCGGGAGCAGTGCTGCTCAGGCTCTGGACTCCCATTTGGCCCCTGCAGCACCACCAAAGCCCTTCCAGGAGCTGGTGACTGAGTTTGCAGTTGCAGTTGCAGGCCAAAGCAATTTGCTTTATTTTCAGATTGCACTGTTTACACACCTTACTAACTTCGAGCTTCAAATGGCCCTTGTTTGAATATTTTTAGAATGGTTAAAAATGTGTAGTGCTTTTACAGCAGAGGGAAAAAGAATTCCATGTTTGTCTGATAAATGTACCTAAAGGTGGTTGATTGGTATTACATTCTCCAAGAATTTTCATAGATTTCAGCGATGACGAATTTGCTGAGAGATAAAATACAGGTTTGGGACACAGAAGTTCCCTTCCTGCACAGGCTCTTTACTGCTTTCTTTATTTCCTCTATTTTTAGAATCGTTCATTATTAAGAAAAAAGAGCATAGTCTGTTGAGCACATTGAAAGCCTAAATATCCAGTAGATTAACAAGAATAAGGAATAAATGGATTGTTTTGGTTCCCATCTTCTCGTTCAATTTAACACAACAATACTCATATGTTAGATGCCAGTCATGCTAACGGTGGGATAGCTTTCTTCCAGGAGCACTGAGGGCTGGTATCTCTTGAAGATAAGTATAAACTTGAAAATCAAAGTGTGCTTAGTCTAAAAGCGAGTAACATCTGCAGCAAATACAGCTCTGCTGACATACAGAGAGAAAGAAAAAGGAAGGGCTCTTCCCACTTTTTGCCAAAACTACTTTCAGCCTGTTTACTTTCTCAGCCTACTTCAGCCTTTTTTATACTTGTAACTAGCAGTGAAGATAAGGACTTCTGAACATCTTTTTTTTATTTGCAAGCGTTTGTGAAGAGCTTTCTTCCATCAAACCCATGTGCTCTGAAACTCTGGGGTTTTAGGATGCGTGAATATACGACCCAGCAACTGCACAAACTCAAAGACAGACAGCTCCATCATTTTTTGGTTCACACCTGCTCTCTCAGCACACCCATTTCAGCTCCAAAACACAGGATTTTGAGTTGTTCTCTCAAGAATGAGTTCAGAACCTGTGGATTCAGACAACCACCATCAAAATCAGCGGCAAAGTCAGCATGTGCAGGTGTCTGAGCAGTGATGGGAGTAGGAAAAATCCCTGTGATGACTGAGACATCTCTGTTTCAGTGCCAGCCACCTGTGGGGAATGCTTATCTATTCTTTAAGGTGAGATGCTCAGAATGACAGAGAGAGAAATGGGGAAAAGGGGAATTCTTGGGGGCTCCACTGCTGCCTCAAGGCCACAGTGTCCCAGTCCCACCTCCTCCTGGAGGAGGAGATAATGGGAAATGGACCAACATACTTGAAATGATGATTTGCTTCATGGAAACTGGGCAGAGCCAGGGATTCACGGTGCTGTTTAAATTCAGGTGGGGGTACAGCCCCCTCTCCAAGAGATTATGTACCATCCCAGGAGTCTGGTGTGAGGCTCAGCTGGTGTGAATTTGCTGGCTGGTGGTAGAGACTGCTACTCCATTCCCCTCCTTTCCTGGTTATTTTTTTTTTTCTTCTTCAAATGACAAAACATTTTTGTGAATGGCACATTAGAACCTGAGGTGTTAAAGTCTAAATTTAAAAATGAAGCATAGGCAATCTGCTATCAGGAGTATTCCTTTTGGCTTCAGCTTTAAATCCACATTAATTACACTGAAATGAATAACTGCTTCTAGAGTTGCAGGAGTGGAAGACTTTGCTCCAATCTTTGCCACATTTTGACTGAAAAATCACAGCCCTGAATATAAGTGTTAAATATTAATATTGAATTTAATTATACATGAAAGAAACTGCTTCCATATATTCATACTATGAATCTAATTCCATTTCAGTAGAATGAGCTTCAAAGAATGGGCCTGTTTCTCTGTACCATTAATCTCAAAATGCTGGTAGTGGAATTTAATTGCCTGCATTAAAATTTAAGGCTCACTTTCTATTTCTGTCTTTCAATGCAATTGGATCTTTTCCCTGAGTTGCAAATGTCAAAACCTATTTACATTGCGTAAGGAATATAACCTTACACTCATGTAACATCTGCATCAAATTTCATGAGACATTCCCAAAGAAACAGCTCCCAGGTCTGAAATGGAGAGATTTTAAGCTGTAGAGATGGGAGAAGAAAAGGAGAAAAGATGTAAGTCCTGTGTCATTGAAGTGAATGGAAATTTGAGTCTGACATCAAGGAAGGGCTCAACAGTGAGTCTCAAGGTAGTCAAAGTCCCCAGACATGGATAGACAGAAAGGAAACCAACTGTAGACAACTAAAGAGGGAATTAAAAGCACAAGGAAGAATAACAAAGGTGTTTGGTTCTCACTTTCTGAGATGGTAGAGAAAACCAGGCTTGATAGAAGAGTACAACCATTGCCTAAATTAACTGCTTAAGATGGAACAGATTATCAGGTGTTGGGGAACAAAAGTCTTGTCACCTTGGATGTGGAAAAAAAAATACACGAAAAAAAAATACACGAAGTCTCTCTGTCCACCAAATTGTCCATTTTTAAATCTTTTTTGATTTGGTCTGTAAAGCTCTCTCCTATTCCAGTAAACTCTGTCTCTCCCATTTCCTCAACCCATGCAGCCCTTAGGATCTAAAATATTGAGGCATGGGGATGGAAACAGAAAGGAAGACCAAAGGAGTGAAAGAAGGTACATGAAGTATTGTAGGCTGTGCCTGATGCAATACCAAGAGCTTCAGCCTGAATATTTCTATTGACTAGGGTTGTCATACTTGATTCATAAAAAAATGAGAAGAGGGGGGAATGTAAGAATAGAGAAATGAAGAAGAAACAGACACCTCACAAGGTATGATAAAGATAATGCTGTAGAACATAAAAATATCAAGTATTTTTTTGATTTCTGGCTGTCAGTGAAAGCCTATATTCTAAGACAGGTAATTTATTTTCTCAACATATTTCTATAAAGTATTGATTTTTCCCATGCCTAGCACAGGGTCTGTAAGCTGGAGTTTATTAAAAATCCTACAGGTAAAAAATGGCAGTAATGAATTTTTAAACAACTGTATTCTCTCTGAAGAAGATCAAATGGAGTTTACCAGGCAGAGAAATAATATTAAAAATGCAAGTAAGAAATCAGAATCAAAATCAAAATCAATTAAGCAAACAAATCTAAATGGAGCCTCTTAGCCTCCTTTTCTCAGCAATAAAATTGATCAATGGGCCAAGTTCATGATTTTAAATAGTAATTTTGCTTATTCATTCAAGAGTTTGGGTTTTTTTTACTCATATCTTCTTTTCAGTAGCTCCTCAGTTTGTAGACTGCCAAGCAATGCAATAACATGTTTACACACAGCCTGTCTTGAGTCCTGGTTTGTGTCATTTTTCTTATGCATGGAAGGCAAGGCATGGAGCTTAAGGAACAAAAACAAGAAGGATAAAAAAGCACCCTTGTAACCCCATTCCCTCTTCAGCACAGACTCAGACTCACTCTCTGCAGATGTGGTGGCCAAAGTCTTTTTCTCTGTGCTCTGCTGCTGGAGAAGAACTGGGCTCTCCATGACACCAGAGGGGATTTCTCTCCAGTGCTCCTGTTTCTGCTGTTTTAGGGAAGCTCACCACAAAGACCAGGCACGTGCCTAGTGCAGAGCACAAGAGAAAACTGCTTTCGAGAAATATCAGCACTGCTGAGTTGGACGTGAGTGTTTTGCCACAGCAACAGAAAATGTTTGGTGCCTTGATTTTAGGTGCTCTTGCCTTCTCCAAAACCCCATAACACCCTCTAAGGCCACAGGGGCTGCTCAGGTCAGGGACAGGACCAGGGAGAAAAGGACTTTGACATTGGGTCAGTTGCCTATCAGGCAGATGGCATAGCACCAAAAACATTTAGAATCATCCAGCAACAAATCGTTCCATTAATTTCCAACAAATCATCCTCCATACATAAAAATTGGAGTTTTGTGGAAGCTTTTTTGCACTGTCAAGACAGAAGAGTAAGAAGAAATGTGGCCACGCAAACAGAACCAAGGTGTTGGTTTTTAGTCAAAAAAGAGTCACACCTTCCTGCTTTACCACTGAATCAGCTCAGAGAAGATTTAAGAATGGCATTGCAACTGCTGCTTTCCTGGATATAGAAAGCTAGAAACTGCAGAGACAACCATTCCTGCTGTTCTTAACTTTGTTCTGTAAGAAAGTTGCTTTAAATCTGTAGGTAATGACACCAGCTCCCATTACTCTACCTACACTCAGAATTATGCAATAAAATAACCACAGTAACATAAATGCTTTTTAAAAAGGCCTTTGGTGAGGAAAGGACTGTATGGTTTGAATGTGAATATTCAGAGGCTTTCACCAGCTGAAACAGCCTATTGTGCTGTATTCTGGTGCTAACAGTGTTCTGCAGCATTTGTGGATCCATGAGCCCATGTATCTATAGATACAATAGCACTACACTTAAATCAAGTTTGCACCTGTGCCTATAACACTTATTTCAGTCTTTATTGGATTCACACACTCATCAAAGCTTTACAATAACATCAAGGAGGACAAGCAAAATTCAATCAAAATGCAGGAGTATTTTGTTGTGATGAAAAATTACAAAAACCAGCATTTTGATTTTGAAAACTAAGACCGCTAGTGTAATCTTCCCCAGCTAGAGGTCCACTATAGAAATGCAAGAGTTATTTTATGCATTGAAAGAGAAAGCTGACAGGAACAATAAAGATGTCCAGTGCTTTAGGCCTGGCTCTCAATGAAGACAGTAAAGCTTCCACTGAACGTGAACCTCAGGAGAGGAAATCATTCAGTTGACAATAACTGAAAAATATGTAAATATTCATGCAAATTATTCCACCTCTGCATTTGAACATCTTTGCAAGAGCATAACAAAAAAAAAATAATCAAACCACCTCTTAGCCCAAAAAGAATTTCATTAAAACCCAGTAGATACATATGTAGCATAACTGACTACAATAATTAGAATTTCCATAAGGCCATTATGCCCATGGAAACAACCATAGACATGGAATATTTAATCACAGTAAGTAATATCCTTTTAAGTCAACATCCTCCATAAGCTGAGTACTGCAATAGTACTCTGATTAAACTTCCACCCACTAATTTAGACACTGGGGAGAGGGGAAAAAACTACAGGTCAAAAAATGTAAAATACAGGTGAAATGATTCTTTATTGGGCAAAGAAAGTATGACTTTGACACTTAACTTCAAATCTCTCCCCCATTCTTCCTGCATGAAAAACTGCATTTCTGAAACTCCTGTACCATTTATACTTTTATGTTTTTTAGCCCACAAGCACAAAGAAAACTCTATGTTTCCAATGCCTAATGAGTAATAAATGGTATTTTTGTCTCAGTAAGATAGAACTCCTCTTGCTCTTTGTTCTCTGCCTTGAACTTGATTTGCAATTACCTTCTCAGTGGAGCACCAAACCCATTTTTCTTCTCGACTCCATTCCCTGAGTAGGTGCTGAGTAATATTTTCAACATGGTAAATTGCTATCATCAAACCAGACTCAGAGGGAGACAGAGAGTTCTAGCTCTCTAGAACTATCATTTGCTTCTGTTCTCTAATTGCAAAATATACTTCAACGTCTCTTTTCCTACTGCCCTGTAAAGGTACAGTGTTCTTAGAGTCCTGGGCTATCTGCTTGTGGTCCTGCTCCAGGAGGTTTCTGTTGTCACAATTCACTGTAGCCGAATAGAAAACAAATTATGATAGTACAGTATTTTACCTTTCTTTTTTTTTCTAAATACTTGTCTCCCAGCCACAGTGAAGTATTTTGGCCTCAATGTCTTGGGAAATCACAGCCTCTTCCACTGGCACTCCATGGACTTCAGGAGACACCACACACCTTGTGGCTTCCTGAAGATGCAGACGCCACAGTGCTCTGTGGTCTGCAACTACACCAAGGCCAAACGAAAGCACATCCGTGTGTAAGTGCTCTACTTGGATTTAATATTTCCAGTCAAAAACTTGGTATTTTGGGGGAAGGGAAATGAGAAGCAGCTGAAAGCTTGCCTTAGGAATATCTTTGTTGTAAGACTTTCTACCAGGCAAATGCTTTTTCTTCTTCTCCCCATCCAACACCTCCCCTCCCCCCTCCCCCTCTCCTTTCCTCCCTGCACCTCTCTCCTTCCCATTCTGTCAATATCATTATAATGCATGCTTCATTTAACCCAGCACATTGCATCAGGTTTCTCACAGGACCAAGCTACATAAAATTAAATCTCAGGCTCAGTTCATGCACTGCCTTGCCTTCATTTTTCTGTGAATGGAGCTGGTGCCCTGACAGATTTCTGTCTGAGTTGCAGTGCTGCAGAGTGCAGTATCTCATTATCCACACGGCAGGTTTGCTGTTAGCAGGGCTAGCGGTGGCTTCTCTGCATCGACCTGCTTACCTACAGTTCCCTGTAGTGACAGTTTTGGTTCTGAATCCATGGTTGAGCTAAACAAGGATAAATTTCTTTTTCTTTTTGTTTTTAACTCTAGACAATTCTTAAAAAACATCACCTGCATTTCTTAAACTATTTTATGTACAGGCATCTAGCAAAAATCTAAATCTAAATTCCTTTTACACGATCACATTCATTGCAGTCCTTGCACAAGCATTCGATGTAGAATTAGAGAATTGTCTACTTTAGAACAATTAAGAGTACAAACACTTTGTAAACTGTTGTCAACATCAGCACTGCTTCTCAAAAGCACTGTGGCAATTAAAGGGTATTCCACAGTGCAATGTCTGCTACAATTTAACTATAAAAGTGTTTGCAGCATGTAGCAGAATATGGGAAACTGGTATCTACCGTGATGCATTATTTGAAATGCCTTGAACTACAGCACCAAGAACAGACTTTCATGGGCTTAGCTGTGAAAGCTCTTGAGGTCATGGAAATGGCTGGTTTGCTCTAACTGTGTAAGTCTAGTGTGTCCCCAGAACAAGCACAAGAAGTAGGAGATATTTCTATTACACAGCAGTTTGTTTTCTTTTCTGGCTTTGTTCACAAGCTGAGCCAATTGGTGCAGCTCAGTCAACATATGTGTATTACTTGTGTATTTTAACACTTAATCTTATTTTCCATATATATTTTAACTGTTACACAACACTTTCACATTGGTGCTGGACAAGGCATTATTGTAATTGTCATGTCTACCTTTATTACTGCTTATTATCATCCCTACATGCTATATCTAGCATGTTAATATTACTGTGCCATGCTAGTGCTGCTCACACAGCTCGCACCATTTCTGACACTCCCAGGCGGCAGATGAAGCACTGATCACGACTCTGCTGCTCCTGATTCCATTTCCCTCGCCCTGACACAGACCCATCACTAGTGTAAGAACTGACCAGCCCATTTTCCCTTTTAGAATCCAAAATATCTGCCAAAAGGATTTGAAACTGGAAGGGATTGTGCCGGGGGGGGAAGGGGGGGAATAGGTGAACATATGCCTCCACAAAGTGCATCACAGATTTCTGATGATGGAGAGAAAGATGTCAATAGGTACCTCTGTTTTCATAACTAAACATCATACATTGCAAATCTATTTCAAATGAACTTGACAACCTGTAATTTTCTAAATTGTTCTTGCTAAGTTTCAGTCTTTATTGCAGTCTCAAGTGATAAAAACATATTTTTAAACTCTTTTTAATGTGTTTCTTCTATTTTTCACCTCAGAAAGGACTGATTTTTAAGGTTCTTTTTTAGCAAAAACAGAGTTTTCCACTGTCACACAAAAAATGTCCCTGTCCCAAGGCTTTTTGCCTGTCAGCACTTCACCGCTACCATACAGCAAGTTGTTCTGGTCTTCCCATCCACTATTTCTAACAGGAACATTTGCAAAAAGAAAAGGAACCTTTTTGCTTAAGTGCCTTTCATGAAATCCATGCCTAGACAGTTTGATGGGGAACCTACTCTTACACACATCTGGAGTAAAAACATGCAAGATTTTTAAAGTTTGGTGGGCGGGCTATTTTTGCACCAGGGAGTAAAATCCTTTAAAAATACCCATAACAAAGAAAGTACTTCATAAATTGTTTGGTTTATTATTATATGTGATTCTGAGGTTGAAAAGAGGTGGCTTTTAATAAAGATGAGGAACATGAAAAAACAAATAGGAGAATGAGCTGTATGTTCTGTATGTTTTGTGCAAGTGCGCCAGTGTTGCATGATCCCACTTTACAAGGCAGTAGTTTTCTTACTGGAATGCAGTAAATTGGAGTTTGACCCAATATGTTTTCACACTGAAGATCTCTTAGACACTGAATTGTATGAATGGTACTCCCTCCATAGGCAAATGTGCAAGGATCTCCCTGACAGTGATAGAAAAAGGGCTAATGAAACCACTCGCAGTCTCAGAGTACTAGAAACAGACAATCTGAGATGTCTTAATTACTTGGAAAAGTTTTCAAGATATATGCTGAGGGCTTAACAGACAGGAAGAATTAATTTTTTTCTGTCATGGGGATGCTGAGATTAAAATGAGGCCAATTAGTTCAGTCAGCAAGGGGAACAGGAGAGAAAAAAAAGCTTGGTGGTACAGGGTTGTCTGAAGGCTCTGTTTCTGTGCAGCATTTAAGGACAGGCTGATCCACACACAGCTGGCCTGCTCTTAAATGCCTTCAATTCTTAGCCTAACACAGCAACCATTGCTCCCTCAAACCTTTTCATCAGGCATTATCACTCAAACCCATCATCCTCAGGTGTTTGTGAAGACGACTGGTGCTGTTGGTGAGGCTGTAAACATTGTAATTTTTCAAGTATAAAGGTCTCAATTTACACCATGCACAGGTGGTGATGAGGGTGGCTGTTCAAGGGCTCAAAAAAGACAAAAAAGTAAACGTCTAGTACTGACTTCACTACAGTTCTCCCCATAAAAGTTAGGATCCTGCTTAGAATCTACCTAAATTTTGTAGCCTAGCCCTCTCTTTCATGAACAGTTTCCAGAACAGCTGAATCTAAAAAATTATGCGTTAGAAACACCAGCTTCTGTGTTCTGAATTCATTTTTAAGAACAAGGAATTGAAACTTATCTAGGTCTCAGGAACACAGACCTTGTCTTCTCAGTGTGTTTTACTCCCAGAGGAAAGTCACTCTCTATTGAGGAATATTTTAACTCTGGGAAGTGAAATGAGAAGGAACAACTTGTGGGAGTGCCCTGTTTCATCAAAAAATGCAAAAAGGCGGTAACAACTCCTGGCTGCAAATACTGTTTCTTTCTCAAAATAAAGCCAAAACAAATTGAACTGTTAATTGAAAAACTTATCTGATTCAATGCTTTACAATGCAGTTTAATTAACATGATCTTTCTTTTCTGTGGTTTGGGTTGATATACAGATTTATAGCTCTTGTTGCAAGAGCAGAACAGGGAATGAGGCAAAATACCACTGTGTGGGAAACCTACACGCTGCAGTGGGACACCCAGAGCTGTTCACTGATTGGGACAGGAATTTAAGCAAGTGCCAAAAAGATGGAGAAGCACAGATCCTACCTGACTGCTGCAAAGCTGGCCCTGGTGTCTCAGCCACCAAGTTCCACCAGCCCAGCAGCTTCTGCCAGCAGCCTGTCATTGTGTTAGGCTACAGGACTCTGAGTTCAGAGTTGCCAGAGTCTTCCTCTCTAGAACAAGAGCTGATACTCGTGCACTTTCTGTGTTGATAAACTGGTATGAAGTCCCACACCAGTCCTCCAGACACCAATTGACAGTTGACATGGAGAAGTCACAGTTGTTCTAGGGAATCTTAATTTCTCACTGTCTCGACCTATGTCTGCTTCCACAATTTTTTTTTACACACAGCAATTTCATATTCCCCTGAGCTCTAAGAATAATTTACTGTATGACACTATGTTATCACTGCCACTCTAAAACAAAAAAGCAGGGGCAAAAGCAAAGGAAAAGTTTAAGGATACTACAGTCATGTCTACATTTCCCCAGGCTAATCCACATCAACTTTGTGGCAGGATTAACAGGGTTTGTAGAGTTATGATCATAATATCCACTAAGAACAAAACAATATATTACTGCTACTGTCCTTGTCAGCAAAACAAAAAATCCAGGCCCTCAAAGAAAACATGGGCTTGAATGACTTGCACCAGGAAGTTTACGAAAAACAGTTTTCTTATGCAGTCTTTTTGCTCTGTGTATTTGGAGGGAAGGTGAAAGCAGAGGCAGTTAAAGGAGGCTGTGTATCCATCTTCTGTCAACAAGAGAGGGAAAATCTTTTCCCAGAGCGCCTCAGAGGACTGATGGAATGCACCCCAGCCAAGTATGGGGCTGAGACTGTGCTGCTCTCTCATGAAGACTGATTTCTTTAGCCTCAAAATGCCATTCTTCTGCTCCCAGGGCTTCTCACACCACTAAAAATATTTTTAAGTTACACTGAAATATCTGTCAAGTCACTTGACCCTGATGCAGTGACACAAACTGACTTAAAAGGTATCTCATCAGGACAGGCTGAGTCTTGCCTTCTTTTCAACACAGCAATTCCTGTGGTAGCTCAACAACTGTAACCAATTTTATGTTTTACCTAAAGTGAGACTACACTCTAAATATTAGTGATATTAATCTGACCAATAAACTCTATTAACATATTTCTTCAGGTAGTCCATAACCTGAAACTTTGGCAATAAATTCAAAATTGGTTATCCTGTTGCTATTATTATCTGGAAGTGTTGTAAGCTTGCTGTACATCATAATGAAAATGTTGATTTATTTCCCAAACATGGTGCAGGTCTTTTTCAGATAAAAAACTGTGTTTCACATGGGTTCTTCACACAGATAAATCTCCAAGGGCTGCTGGCCTAAACCAAGCATGGAGGGTCTCACACATCTGCTAGCTGCCAGTCAGCAGTGCTGACTGACTGATGATATTTTGGATAGCAATTATTACCCCAAATGTGGAAATCTTGCTTTGAGTGACTCATAATTAAATGAGTGGACAAAAAAATTTTGTCTTGTGATAAATACCTTGGAGATCTTTATGTGCAACATGTATTTCTCAAGGAGGTGACAATATACAATTGATGTTTGTGTTACAAGTGTTTGTCGTTTTTATTTTTTCCAGTCCAATTTTTCTGTGACTGGTGAGGGCCATTTTTGAATATTAACCTCCTTGGGAATGAAAATAATGATCTGGCAGGTAAGTACTTCTCCACTCTTCCCCTGGCACTCATATACTGACATAACAGCCAAATTCACAGGTGCTTTTCAGATGTGTAAGAGCAGATGGAATGCAAAGGAGGGGAAGAACCTGAGCTCATGTACTCACGTGCAGAAGTGAAGTAATGAATTACATACCTGTAATGTAGATAGCAGAGCTAAGGCAACAGAGTGTGTATTGGATGTTCATTGTTTCCCAGAAACAAGCTTCAGGGTATTCACCTGTATTCTGTAGCCATTCAGCACACCTGCTGTTAGATGTATCCAGCTAATCTTGTAGGACTGTGTTGGGTTTGAAAGAGGTGTGTAACGTGTGTGGTGTTGAGAACAGGTAGGTGCCCTGGATTAGATACCAGGGTAATTGCCCATGCATTTGTTTGTATCATCACACTTCCCCGAGCTTTTACAGGTAGGAGCAGTCCAAATGTTCTCACATGTCACTGGAACTGAGAATTGCTGAGGCTTGGAGCAGTCATTAGTCCCTCTGGGTTTTTGCTCTATGCTTTTTTACAGCTGCCTCAGAGAAAGCTTCAGTTTCCATCTGTCTTTGCATCTGGAAAGATGAGCTGTAAATCCTGTCTTTGTTTTGCACTGCCAGACCAATCCTGAGAAGTCTTAAGACCACACCACTGAGAGCTTTAATGAAAGGAATTGAGAAAATGAATTTCACTCAGGGTTCTAGGGAAAGTATTGTGAGAGCAAGCAGTGGCCCTGCCAGTGCTGTAATAGTCTGTGTTATTAGAAACACAAACATAAGCATTTGGTATGAGCTGATTTCCCAGGAGCTGGTGGGTTTCATTTATAGATACATTCTACTGCTGTAATTGGAGTAGCTGTTTCAAACACAGGTACAGCCTAGGAAATGTCCTCATCTGCTAATACAGGACAACTTCCATGCCAGCCTGAGGTGGTGCATAACATTCCATACAACAATTGCTGTGCAGAACATAAGATAAGCAAATATACCAGAGGCAAAGAACTGGCATTTAATGTTCTAGTGTATGGTTGTTTATTTATTAATATTTTTCTTTATAAGCTTACTTATTTTTTTACCTACATCCAAGTCTTCAGCTTTTGTCTGCCTATCGGTGCCACAACAGACACAGCGTTTTGGAATCATTTAAGTGCTCAGTGCAGCTCTCTGTTCGTTTCATTTGTACCCCAGGCATGGATTTCTTTAGTGTAGACCCATTCCTATTGTCCCTAAAAAGAACAGCAACTTTCCCATGAGAGAAATGTGAGCAGAACTGCCTTTTTCATAAAGGACTGAGGTTTCTAGGGAGTCAAAGTTGATGTATGGGACAGCTTTAAGATTAAAGCACAACAGATCAATTAAAAAGCAGCTCGAGGAATTTTGCTTATTTTTCACAGTAAGATTGGGCATAACTTCTCCTCCTCTCCACAACTCTTTAATCTTTGTTCACAAAACATAGGTAAATATTTTTCATATATACTACTCTGAGGATGTGCAGCTCCAGGTAGGTCTTACATGAAAGATCAGGTATTTCTTCTGCTCCTGACATGACTTTTTTTTCCTGAATGAAGGTAGCAACAAAGCAGTGGTAAATATGCATAAACTAATGTACAGAAACATTTATACCTAAATTCTGAGCTTTCATGGTTTAGGGTGAAAGTTCCAACTTTCACTGTAGGTCTAGTTCTGCACATTACAGCATTGCTAAGAAAACAACAATAACTAGTCTGATGATAAGTGCTTCTACAAGAATATATGACTTTGATGCCATGATTTCACTCTCTCATACAAACTGTGCAGCAGCAGCAGGATCAAGCAATATTGAACATGAAATCACACAATCTTATCACTTGAAAGAAATTGAACACATATTTAAGGTTGGCAGAAGACCCCTGTTCTTTTATTCACCAGCAATAAAGGGATTTATCTGAGCAAACAAGGGAAAGCAACAAAGTATACGTTTTCTCATATCCCGGTAAAAATTTGTTTCTTCCCAAAACCGTGTATTAGGGCATTGGGAAGAAAAATACAGTGCTCTTTTCTTTTCACTGAATATAAATGGGTACATTTATATTCCAGCAGAGAAGACTAAACTGTGATTAATTAAACAGGGCATATACTAAACAAATCACTGTCTGTGTAAGAAGAAAGCAAACAAAAGGAATAACACTTTCCAAATGAATGCAGGTGTTGAAAGGCTGTGAATGTCAGACTGATACGTGGGACGTGACAGTCAATCCACGTTTGCTCCTGGTGCTCGTCCCACAGCTGCCAATGCCCTGGATGTGATGGGACCCCTGCATTTGCAGATGTCTCTCTCCATCTCTTGAAGTCCCTGGAGCCCCATGGAGCTGGGGACACAGCCATGACCTGGGAGCACAGCCTGAGCTTGTCCCCTGGCTGGGGACACAGCAGACACAGCAGTTTTTGGCTTTTAATTTGCAGGTGGTTTTGGGTGGATGCTGTAGCTGGATGTGCCACCTGGAGCAGGGGTAAATCAACTCCAAATCTGTTATTTGCAAAGTTACCAGAGGTGGATGGGGAAGGGGGGCCATGCTGTCTTTGGTGTTGAAGAACATGAAACCAGCCTGACTCATCATCCCTAAACTTAAACATCCTGAGGAGGAAAAAACTACCTCTTAAAGTACCTGATAAGGGAACCAACAAGTTATCAATAACTTACCCTAAAAGCTGCTGAGCTGATACAGCTGGCCTGGAGGCACAGGAGGCAGTCTTAACTAAACCATTTCACTCTTTAGCGTCAGGGACCTCTAACACACCCCTTCCAGCATGGAGATTCCTCTCTGGAGCAAGGATGTCACTCAAGGTTATTCCTTGAGTCTGACTTTGGCCCATGGTCATTGGTGTGGGTGAGTGGCATCAATAGCTACTTTATTATTGTCTTTTGCTAGCTTTACTGTTGCTTCCAAAATAGTGCATTATACTAGTAGTTGTAGCTACCTATTCTATGTAGTCAATAATTCTGATGAAGATCTTTTAATCTAGTCATTACCATAATCAATGTAAATTAATTATTTTTCTTGATAAATATATTCAGTGTGCCATCCTTAATGCTGCAGGACAAAGTCACATAAAGACTCAATTACACCTGTATAATTCCTTAAATATAAACTGTTTCCTAAGTCTGGGGTGAAGATTGGGTGCAGCCACATCCAGGCTCCCTTCTGAGAAGGAGTTTAGAATTCCAGGGGGTCCTTTCTGCACCTTTTGTCTCAATGGAATCTTCTCTGATGAATTTTATCTAAAGCTCCCACTCTGCCTGCAGCAGCTGTTTGCCTACGTTTCAGGTTAAACTTCAGAGAATGGTTTCTGCCAGTCCCGGGCCTGGGTTGGGAGCTGGGCTCAAGCAACTGGATCCTGTGGGGGTGGGGAAGGGTTCACAAAATTATAGAGAACTAAAAGAAAAAGAGCAGCCAAATGCAATAGTAATAAAATCATCACAGAATGGTTTGGGTTGGAAGGTACTAGTACAACTTTCCTTCTGTGATCAGAAGCACCTTCCACTCTCCCAGGTTGCTCCAAGCCCTGTCCAGCCTGATCTTGGACACTTCCAGGGATCCAGGGGCAGCAACAGCTTCTCTGGGCAGGGCCTTACCACCCTCACAGGGAAGGATTTCTCTCCAGTATCCCATCTAACCCTGCCCTCTGGCACTGGGAAGCCGTTTCCCCTTGTCCAGTCACTCCATGCCCTTGTCCGAATTCCTTCTCCAGCTCCCCTGAAGCCCCTTCAGGCTCTGGAAAGGGCTGTAAGGTCTCCCTGGAGCCTTCTCCAGGCTAAGCACCCCCATCTCTCTCAGTCTGCCTTCATACAGAGGAACTCCAACCCTCTGACCACCTTTAACATTGAAAAATATCTTCTAAACCACACAAGGATATGTAGAGTGACAAAGATCCTGAGGTTTTCTGTGGTGTGTTGTCTTTTTCTAATCCAACAAAGGAAAAAATCTGTACCAGCAGAATGGCATTTTTTCATTTGTGCATAAACAGTGACATGTCACATCCCTGCAATCCTGGAACCAAAACATCTCTCACAGGTCAGTAAGTCAAATATCCTGGCTTTTTCCTTTCCTCTCTGCTACTGAGATAGTTTTCAACCCAGTCATATTTGCTGTTGCAATCAGGGTTTACATTGACCAAGGGAAAACTGGCTGCAGTGGTGTTATGGGCAAAGCTGGAGTTTGCCTTTAACCTCAGAGAAATATCTCACACATCACAGAAAAGCTGAAGAGGGGGCCACGTTTTATGTTATTAATTTTTTATCAATAATACTTTTATTAGATGGAAGAAGTTAGTTCAGGTACTATTGCTAATTTGTACAAGAAACCTTACGGACCAGGGAAAGAGAAAATCCTGAGAAATACAGGGAAGCTGGTGAAGAAATGCTCCTGAATGCAGAAATAAACTGAGAATATTTTATACCCATTGTATTCTTATTTTAATCACAGCATAAGTGACACAAAAATTGGAAGCATAAATTGGAGCAGTCCTTGAACACCCACATGCTTGCTTAACTGGACTCTCCACTGAGAATCAGAAGTGGGTTTGTTTCTTGTTCCCAAGTTTCAATGCACAAAGGGTACCAAATCAGGTTGAAAGCTGAATGAGGATCCCACAAGCCCTAGCTGGCTCTTTATTTAGCAAATGCAAAATTAGGCATGTTTTCAAGTGCCTGCCTGAATCACGGTGCTACTGCTCAGCAGTATCAAATATTCACCCAATCTCAAGGGAAAAAAAGAGGGGAAAGATTTGAAATATGTCATCCTTCCTTCAGGCTTTCCTTCCTGTAATGAAAAATACCCTCATATAACTTATTTTACTTTTATAGAATTCAAGATTTTCTGGTAATAAAAAAAAAATCTATATAAAATAAAGCAGGAGTCACTTAATCAGCTGAAAGTCTTTATTTGGAAGTTAGTTAATTTTCACAAATTGTCTTGAGAAATTTACTAATCAAGAATCTGTTCTGTGTTTCTTCAGGTAATTGGTATCAATTAAAAAGCAAAATAACTGGTTATTGCTATCATTAGCATCATTATTATATCCAAAGTTGCCATTATAATTATTACCGTTTACCTCTTCCTCTCTCACCATCCAGTAAAGTCCTGTGCCTTAGCACACATTTTCTGCTGTTTCCAAGGATTGTCCATATTCTGAAATTCCTTAAAACAGAATTAGCAAAGACCTGAAGTAATCCTCTCTGCTTTCCTTTCCATTCCCAGAACAAATTCAGCTCTACTTAACAACTTGCAGAGGGAAAAATGTTTAACCTCATGAAACCAGTTTCATCAAATCAGGTATAGAATTAACACCAAAGCCAGCTTTTAAAATTGAAGCAGGGAGAGGACTGAGGTTGAGGCTGCTGCTATTTTGTGGGTTTAATCCTTGTTGGTTTTGGTGGAGGCATTTAAGAAACAAATGGACATGATATTTATTGCCAAAGTCTAATTGACAAGGTAGTGTTTGGTCAAAGGTTGGAGTCCATGATCTTGGAAATATTTTCCAGCTTTATTGATTGTATGATTCTATGTCTAGCTTGTGTATCAGTTTTGAGAAACAAGTATCCAGTCATTTGTAATGTAACTGTCTTACACCTGGATTTCAGCGTTACTCATTTTTAAAAACCAACATCTTGCCAGAGTCAATTAAAATCTATAAAGATTTCAGCCTGCAGTCCATAAGAATCATTGCAAGATAGGTGGCTTTGAAAATCAAGGCCATAATCTTGATAATACAACTGGAAGTGTTGGTGTTAAGTTCCATATTTCTAAGTTTTGAAAAACCTCTTCCCTTAATTCAAAGGGCCAAGATCCATCTCTCACAGTGCAGAGTACTGCTGCCCTGAGAGGCTCTGGGGATGTGCCTGCTTTGCCAAATGCTGCTGCTCTAGCAGCAAGAACCACTGTTCCAGGCATGACACTGAGACCACTTGGAAATCATCCAGAAAAAGGGCAAAACTCAGGCTCAGGTTGTTATGAACTTCAGATTTCCTGCAGATCTGTAAATTGCTGTTAAAATTTGAGGTATTCAGGTAATAATCTTCCAGTTTTCATCTCTTTGGGGGTCTATAATACTACAATCATAACATGTATTAAATAATATCTGTGTAAAATAATGAATAATACCAGTATCATAATATAATATCAACATCCATGTAAAATATCCATGTATAATATATATATATATACAACACAGCCAATAAGATGGTATGGTACCATAGTAATTATAGATGTAATAGATAGTACTATAATAATATCTCATTATTTGACAGTCTTCACTCTAACACATCAATCAGAGCATTATTGTGTATTATTGCCCCTCTCAAGCACAGCATGAGAGACACAGATCTATTTCCAGCTCATGGCTGAGTTAATGAAGAAACAAAACCTTATAAAATGCTAGGAATGGAACAAGAAACAAACAAAATGTGGTCAGAAAGAGATTTGACAGGATTAAAACATCCCTCGGGAAGTCTAGGTCCTCTGTGGGCAGTTATGGCAGCCACAGGCAGCGGCCTTGATGTATCTTCTGGGATAGGGAAAGTGTTTGTATTTTCATAGACGAGCTAAAAGTGTCACAAGGAAGCTGCAATACCAGGAGAGAAATTACTTTGTCACAATCTCACCTAGAAAAGAGTGAAACATACTAATTCCCAGCTATGGTGAGGTATTATGGCTTAATAAAAAAGCTTCCTTCCAGACAGAATAAAAAGTTAGGGAAGGAAGGTCTGGGTCCTTTGAGAGGCTTGGTACTTCCACACATTCCATGTGCAGCATTTGAATGAAGTTTTACTACCTGATCTCCCTGCTGTCCTCTCCTGAGGGATGAGTAAAATAAGTCTCTTACACCATGTATGCTTTCCATTTTCCTCTCTTCCCACCACCATGATCAAAGCAGTCTGCAATTCATATGCAGGGGAGATTTAAACAGATTTCTGGCAAAACTAAACCTAGTATTTAAAAAAAATGCAGATCCTAAATTTTCCAGAAAGCTCCTCTCAAATCACCACTTTTCAAACAAGAGATGCAACCTCAGGTGAAAATCCTGCAGTTTAAATCTTTCAGCAAGTTGCAGTGTAATGACTGGAAATGTCAATATATCAGGTGCATTCCCAGCAGATTCTTAACTATGATGGATCTTACCAAGAAAAGCCTCTTCTATGTAAGAAAATAGAAAGTTCTATCTGAATATTGCCTTTAAATACTGATAACTTGAAGCTATCAACAGATTTAAATGAGAGGTCTCCACCTTTCTCATTTGTTTGTGGCATTAATAGCCACATTCAGGAGAAAAATACAGAGTGTTTAGTGTGGCATTGAAAATGCCAGAATTTATTGTTGCTAGACTGTGTAAGGAGAGATGTTAAAAATTATTTTTAAAAGCTATTCACTCAGAACAATGATAATACTAATTTTATTCTTATGATACTCCCTGATTCTTATATATTTACCTTTCTGTGAGTCCTAACAGGAGTTTTGAAAAAGAAACTGGTATTGAATAGAGTTCAAAATGACAACACATGTGAAGTCTCTTCTCTAAATGATGTTTTTAGCCTTTAAATGTTAGTGTTGTCTAGCCATGACTTTCTAATGATACAAGTAATGTTTTCATTAGGTCAACAAGAGAGAAGAAAAACAATCACATGTTCTAAGGTGTTTTAACCACGATAGTGTGCCCCAGCCAAACTATCTTTATTTACTCTTATTGGAGCCCTTAGAGAGAGACCAGGCTGGAATTACCCTCACCAGCTTCACCTGGCCATCCACCTTCAAGTGTAGCAGCTCAGCTCCTGGAGGGTTTTTAAGCCCAGCTGGAAAATTCAGTGGGAGGGAAGAAGAGAAAAGAGAGGTGAGAGGGGTTTGTATTTGCTCTCTGTCCTGGGCTGTCTTGTTGTTTGGATTTCCTGGACTTACTTGGCTGCTGATCACTGGATGGATTTTGTTACTGCCATTATCTTGACTCTGCTTGTCTGGATCTGGAGCTTCAAGGACTGAAAGATAAACTGTGCTAAATTAGAATTGGGAAAGGAGAAGCTGAAAGGCTAAAATACCAAGGCAGCAAGGAATAGATGAAGAGGACTGTGCTGCACTGGATTAGGAACCAATTGTATTATCTGGAAAGTGTGTGTGGAGCTCTTGGACAAAGTGAAGAGACCAATCAAGTAATGTGTAATCTCATGCACAGCAGTTGCAAAATGTCTACATGCTGTATTATGGATAAGTTAGTAAAATGTGTAAGTGCTGAGTTAAGAAATGTTGGGGTTTTGGGAGTTCCCTTTTTCTCTTGAGGAATTTTCTCCCATACATGTTACCGAGGCAACAAATTGCTGGGTACTTGGGAGAAACAAAAGAACTGGCCATGGAGAGGAGGAGCCGACTCTGGGCTACTGTTTTTCACCGGAGTGTGCCTCGGGACTCGGGGCTTGGGACTCGGTGTGGAGACGGGGGAGAGACCACTCTTGTCAGCACTGCGGGTTTCCTGCTGTTTTTCCTCTCTGCTGGAGAAAACCCCAGGATCCAAAACCTGTCCTTCCCTGCCTCGCTGGGAGCTGAGCTGCAGATTCTGCTGCCTCAGCCTTCGCTACTCTGCAGCCCTGCCCGTCCTGCCTGCCGAGACCTCCGAGGATTTCCTACCACAGCTCCGCAGCTCGATACGTCTCGCCTGCCACCCAGAATTTGTGCTCCTACTGCTGCTCCAGCCTGCCTGGACAGGAGAGCCCAGACAGACCCCAGGATCAGCTGCCCAGGGAGGTTTGTGAAGCCTTTCTTCCATCCCTTTCCCAGGATCTAAGCCGCCATTACCGCGTGCTCCCCGAGCTCGCTCCGGAGCGCCCCCTGCAGCCGCGGGGGAACCATCGCACCTGCCCTGCTCACCGGGAGCCGCCAGCGCCCCTGCCGGCTGTGACTGGAACTGCACCAGCGGGGAAAGGGCCTGACAGCCGAGAGAGGCTGCACTGGGTTTGTGCTTCTGTTTGCTGTCACCACTAAAGTTATTGTTGTTTGTTTGCCTGTTTATATGTCTGTATTTTAGTTAAGAACTGTTATTCCTGTTCTTTATATCTTTGCCTGAAAGCCCCTTAATTTCAAAATTACAATAATTCAGAGAGAAGGGGGTTGCATCCTTCATTTCAAGGGAGGCTCCTGTCTTCCTTAGCAGACATCTGTCTTTTCAAACCAAGACAAGTAAGTATAAGTAAGTGAACCATATAGGTTATGTATAAGTATGTAAAAGTAGTATAATGTGTAAATCTAGGATAAGTAAGCCTAATACACAAAAGAGGTGATAAGTAGCTATTATTGAACAAATTGGAAGATATGAGAGTTCTCACATGATGCCCAAAGAGGTGATGTGTATTTTAAACAATAAAAAGCTACCATATAATCACATTGATTCGTTAAACAGAAGTGCTGAGTTCCCACAACCACATTTTGGACAAAACCAACACTTTTACACATCTCAGAAAGTCAAGACAAAGTGAAGATTGCCAGTTGCTGTGGAAGAAATGTGGCTTTCCTTTTGAAGAGATGAGAGCTAAATTTTGTTTTCCTTATCAACACGTAGAGTCAGTCTCTGTGTTATGAGTACAACTTCCATAGGAAGATGCTGACAGGTAAAAACTTCTTCAGTGATGTCTGTCTCATTTTCAAGGCCCAGTAAAAAAAAGCCAAGAAATTCAGAGGATCATTACAGCCTCTGAGTGCATTTACCTCATATATGTAGGCTTGAGGGATTAAAAAATTATGAGTGCCTGGGGGACACCGTGGCACTGTCACCCTCTCACCTGGATGACAAACTGCATAAGCACCACCATCAATCCCACTCAGTGTAACTCCTTTTGTGAGGGTTAATTTCAGGTTTTGCTGCACCCTTTCACATTTCCTGCCATGGGTCTGGAACCTAAAGAACATTTTCGTATCTAATTCTATCTTTTGCGAATGTCTGGGACTGCCGATATTCTGTATAAATGTTTCCTAGGATGGAAAAGAGGAAAAGGAAGAAAAATGCTGTTCCTCAGCAGGCATACGGGTTACATATTTCAAGCTAAGCACCACATTATGCCTCAAGGCACCTCCCGTGACACCCTTCTGTCCTGTCTTGGTTATCAGAAGGCTCACCTTTCTGTACTGAGACATACATAAATTCCCAAAATAACAAAATGCAGAATGATTTTTGCAACAAAAGCTGGAATGATTTTCACTCTCCTTACAAATGAACCTAATAACATGCAAGGAAGTTTCCTTCAACTTCAAATTTTACAACCAGCTTAGAACCTGAAGCACCAGAAACAAATTCAGATTTCTCCTACTACTGAAATATAAAAATAATGTCCCCCCTATTGTCCTTCCTGGGTTAGTTGTTCTTCACGTGATAAAAGGTAGACAGTGAAAACACAAAAAGCTGCACCATAAAATCTGGAACACTTGAAAAAGAATGTAAACTTCCAGCTAAACCATCATTAAGATACCTTCTAACACAATGGACATCCTGCACCTGCTGATGACCACAGGCTGCTGTTGGAGGCAAGACACCGAATCAGGCAGCCAGCCTGACTTGTGGCTTGTGGCACAGATCAAGAGTTATGTTCAGTTATTGGAGAAGTTTCAACTGCTTTAATTTTTAATCAGCCAAGATATTAGTTCTCTGTGTAGGCATTGTCCTTTGTCAGTACTGAATCAGTTTGACTCTGTTGTGTGTCCTTTCTGCAGCTCTGCAGATGCAAGTGGCACACGGCCTGTATCACAATTTAGATCAGTCTCATTTTCATAGAATTGATAGATACAGATATAAATTAGATATAGATATATCTCAGCCATTTTTGATCCTGTCTTAGACTGTGGTGGTTGCAGGCTGAGCACACCCACATCTTCCCACCAGTGCCAATGTCAACAGATCCATAGGGCAATATGCATTAGAAGAATCTTGACAGTCAGTACTCAGACAAAAAAATCCCAATGACTTCTCAGAAAGTTTGATAAATCTGGTGTCCTGGGTTGCAATGTAAAATGTACCCAAAAGTCTGTATTCTGTCACCATCTTCATAAACTGTTCAAACTGGTGGGACAGTGCTCCCCACCTCCCTCATGACTCATCCCTGATAAGCTCATGAGGCTATCTTCTGTTAATGGGCCAGCTGTTGACACCAGGTGGGGCAGAGTCTTTTATCTCTCCTATACTATCTCCTGCTAATGGGCCATCACCGCATGACTGATAAGACTATATCACCCATTGTGAGATGCTCCGCCCAGAGGGAGGAACCAAGCCTTCCAGCCTGGATATAAGGGGAAATTTTGAACACCACAAGCAGCCTTTTCCACTGGATTCTCAGAGGAAGACCAGACCCTTCTACATCACCACTGGACCTTCAGAGGAAGACGAGACCTTCTCTACAGAGCCACTGCTTCAGCGGAACTCGAGACTTGGTGTGGAGACAGGAGAGACTCTCTCGTCAGCACTGCGGGTTTTCCTGCCGTTTTTTCCTTTCTGCTGGAAGAACCCCAGGATCAGCTGCCCAGGGAGGTTTGTGAAGCCTTTTCTCCATCCCTCTTTCCCGAGATCTAATCCGCCATTGCTCCGTGCTCCCCGAGCTCGCTCCGGAGCGCCCCCTGCAGCCGCGGGAGAACCATCGCACCTGCCCTGCTCACCAGGAGCCGCCAGCGCCCCTGCTGGCTGTGACTGGCACTGCACCAAAGGGGAAAAGGGCCTGACAGCCGAGAGAGGCTGCACTGGGTTTGTGCTTCTGTTTGTTGTCACCACTATAGTTATTGTTGTTTGTTTGCCTGTTTATACATCTGTATTTTAGTAAAGAACTGTTATTCCTATTCCTTATATTTTTGCCTGAAAGCCCCTTAATTCCAAATTTATAATAATTCAGAGAGAAGGGGGGTTGCATCCTTCACCTCAAGGGAGGCTCCTGTCTTCCTTAACAGACATCTGTCTTTTCAAACCAAGACATCTGGCTATGTTATTCAGAGAATTAAATCCAAGATAAAAATGAAGTGGACATAAATTTCCCCTACATGACAAAAGTTTTAACATCTCGTATGTCCTTCTCTCCACTGGGAATAAGAAAAACATAATTCTATTGTAGAAAAGCAGGAAATCTTTAAACAAATCAAGCAAAAGACAGTGAAATTCAGTCTGTAGAATGTGTGCTTATTGCAATCTCACAATTTAAGCAATTTTGCCTTTCCTACCTTTTAAAATTCTATTTCCATGGTGAAAGTATTTTAATCCAGCTAATTTTGTCTCTAATTTCTAATTTCTGTCAGCTGTACTCAGTAACTTCTCAATCATTTTTTTCCCAGGATTAAGTTTAAAAGCCAGATCACCATCTCACCAAAGCCCAGCCCCACATTTGCTTTATACAGTTATGGAAGCATTATAGCACTTTTTCTTCCCCTCCCGGGAGCATGATAAATTGTAGCTTTACACTGAAAACTGCCTTTGAATGGAACGGTCTGCTCTGACCCGAGCAATCCTTCCCGAGTGCGTGCAGAGTTGTCCCTCCTGTCTCTGCTGATTGAAACAAATTACAAGTGACTCAGTGCCACCACACTGACAGCGACAGAGCTGGGAGCTGTCCCTGCTCACCAGCAGCTGATTCTTTGTTGCAAGAGACAGAACTAACCTCGTCTGACTTCCACGTGGGAAACTGAATTTGTTGATTGGCAGTTTTAGAAGAAAAAGTAAATTTTAAAAAGCAAGCAAAGTTTTGTTTTTTTTTTTTTTTTTTTGGTTTTTTTTTTTTGTTTTGTTTTGTTTTTTTGGTTTTTTTTTTTTTTTTTTTTAACCTTCTATTGAGACCTGTTTAGAAGCTGGAAAAATACAATAAACCAGGACTCAGGTATTCCTGTTTTAGGATTATTGCTGAGGTGACAAGATGAAGTCATGAAGGCAATAGCTATGCACATGGTTTTGATTTTATTTGGGATCCAGACACTATATCACATTGATAGCTTTAGATCGATTATCTCGAAACTCAGTTTTTAATATCTGAGGTACTCCCATTTCATTTCAAGTGATGTAGCTGGTTTGGGGGCTAATTATCTATTTTCTCCAAGTTTTACATTGATATTCCCCCTAGAAAATTCAAATCCTGCACAAGAAGGCTGAAAGCAGTTTGTATTTATAAGTGCATACATGATTTCAGAGTCAACTGATGCAATGCTTGCCTTGCTCCATCAGACAGCCAGTGAAATGAATTGTGCGTTTGTTCAACTGTAGCTTTTATGTTCCTCCGCGTTCCCTAGAAAATCCAGATTCCTTTTCTTCCAGGAGTGAAATGTCTTGCCTGCTGTCTAGTGACACACAGCTTAGCTATTTATTCTGATTTCACTGAAATATGCCTATGTAAAGTGGAGGTGTTTTTTAACCATCCTAGGATGCTCGCAGTTCCTTGGTCTAAAAAAAAAATAAGCTGTATTTTAAACAAATAACTGAAACAATTCCTTCCCTAATCAGACTAAAGATTCTTAGCATCTCTTCACGCCTTCTCTTCCTAGAGAACTTCATTGAGAGCTCTGAGCCTTGACTGGAAGTTACCCCATCCTTAGCAGAACATCTCCTTTCTTTTTTGACTCAACTTCTCCTAAACAAGCTGTCAGATTATCTTGTGAGGAAACATTTGCTTGATCTCTTTGTCATCTGAGGAGAGGGGAAGCACTACATCTTTATTGCTGTTTTATTTATTTCACTCTCCAGTTCCAGCACATTTCAAAACCACGTGCTTAACACAATTTTTCTGGCTACAGTGCAAGTCAGAGTCGAAGGGAGTAACAAAGCCATTGGGTAATTGCCCATCACAAAAAACATCTGGCATGCAGGGAGTTTAATGAATCAAATAGGCTACCTGGCTGCCTGGAGTGATGGCTTAGACTCCCTGTGCTGCCCTCAGGCTGGTGAGTTCTAGAAAGGGCTTAGAGTTGCATCTTTTCCATCCTTGCTCTTGGAGACCAGTGTCCCTACCACTGTCCTGAAGAACAGAGGAAACAGATGCACAGCCAGAGAGATGTTGTTTTCCTTTGCAAAGCGTGACTTTCCCTTCCCATTTATTAATATTGTTAAGAAGTTTGTTATTAATAGATATGAGGGGTTTAGATAAGTCTCTGACTTTTGTCCAGGCCTCTGGCAGCAGGCAGTAGATTTATAGGGATGGCCAGCACCCCAAAATCCACCCACTCTTGTTTGCAAGTTCTTTAATAGTGCCTGATTCGGTATATTACAGAATGAATTAATTATTTAATAGATACAAAACTAACAGACATAAGACTTAAAACACACAATTACCACACAGGAAAAAAGAAAAAAGAAGCTATTAACATCTAAATACAATGCACGATAGGGTACCATTTTTTAATATAGCTAGTGCAGAAATGGTAGAGATTAGGATTCAATGTATCTTAGCACCAAATTGTTGAAGGGGCAGACATCAAAATCCTTGCCCTCAATTTCCAGAAAAGTAACTATGAAATTGCATCCAAGCTTCAGGGAGAAATCGTCTTGCACGTTCCCAGGGAGTGCCTAATAGACTTCTGCCTCTGTGATAATCCGTAGTACTTTCATAGTGTAAAACAGGCCTTTGGGTCACCTGTGATTTTCTATCTGTTCCCACATCTGTTAAGCTGCCCAACTTTTTGGCACCAGGAGGTGATACCATGCTGGGCCTTGCCCATCTGGGTTATCTCTCCTATCTTCACTGGCCACTTGTGGTGGCAAAGAGGGTGGGGATATTCCCTGCCACAAACTTCTCACCTTAACTGGCCACTTTCTTTATAAATGCAGGATAATACAATTGCAACTGGGGAGGTTCTGACAAAAACCACAGATTCTCACTCTATTTGAACAGCCAGTCTAAGATGAATACTCAAAACAAACCTAGGCAATAAATTCCACAGTCGAAGAATGTGCAAACCTGTTCAGTTTTTAAGTGGTAGTACAACAAAATGTATGTTGTATCACATTACAGCTGTGATATATGTGATATGTGACTGAATAATTCCGTGTTCACAACTGATACTGCAGCCTTGCTGCTTCTGACCAGCCACAGCAGATGCAGACACTGCTGCAGTCACAGTCACACCCAGCATTTGACATGTTAGGGACAAACATTTATGGAGAAGGTGCACAGCCATTGCAGAGCCAATGCAGCTGCTGAAAGAGAGGCGACATTCCTCTCTCTCTGCATCTCTTCCTGCCACACCTGAGCCTTGCACAAGTTTTGGTGCCCCTCAGAGTCTTTGCTGATCTGACTCAACTCCTAAAACTACCTCTAAATTAACCAAGCAGAAGGAAAAATTGGGGGAAAAGGAGCTGATTGACCTCAGGAAAAAAATGAGAAGAGAGGCAGGAAGGAACAGCAGGAAGAGAAGGAACCATGAGATTGTAGCAGGCATGGGGAGAAGAGGGGGAAAAAAGAACAAGACCCTTCAGAAGTTCTGACCCAGGGTGGACTGGCACCTGCTGAAATTTGTCCTTATCTCTTAGTGATAGTTGTGGTAATAAAACGTGAAGCTCAAGCACAAAGTTCAAACCCAGAGGAGACAGATGGGCTCACCACACATTGTCAGTGTCGGGCTTAGCAAAGAACGTGCATGAGGCAGGTGGGGAGAGCTGAGGAAGAGGGGTGGACAGGTTCATTGCTAGGAGCAGAGAACTCCAAAGAATTGTGAATGTTGCTCAGCATTTTCAAAAAAAGTCGTTTTCTTTGTATTGTTCTGGTGTTCTGACTTCAGTTGCTAGACTCACTTCTGAGTGCCAAAGATCTGCAACTGAACCCGGCTCCAAAGAAGTCTGGAAAATAAGGAAAATAAATAAACTCCCCTCAAAACTCATATTTCTAGTGCAGAGAATATAATTGCAATGGATCCTTCATTTCTGACAGCTTCCATTATTCCTGCAGGAGTGTGGAGGAAGGGTTTGTGTGCAGAACAGCGAATGTTGAAAAACCAGTGGGGTTCAGTTGCTTCATGATTCTTTGTGCAAGAAAGTGGCCACTTCAGATTAAGCCACTGAGTTAAAAAACAGTGAAATTTTCTATTCCACTCAGCAAGTTATTCTGATAAAAGATTCTTTGCCAGGGCATGCCCTGGTTCAGATGTTGAAGGGATTCAGAATTAAAATAACTAGAAAAATGCATGGAAACAATTGCCTCAGGAATGACCAGAAACAACAAGCCATTTCTCACTCAGGACATGGGTGAAACTGAAATTCCTGGGAGGTGAAAGGGTGCAGTGGGGGAAGTGGGGAGCAGATTAGTCTGTCTTCTCTTTATTCGCTTCTTCTTCCCTGGGCACCTCCAGATGGCCATTCCAGAGATGCTGGACCAGACTGAGATGGTTATCACAACATACAGAAACAAATACCATTTCTGCACCTGAGACAGGGGAAGAAAGGCTTGCTCTACAAAGAGAAGACTAGACTGTTTCACCTGAGGAATGATCTGGCTGTTTTCCTGCAATCAGTGATGGCAGAGCAAGTAGAGATTAATTCAATTTTTAGTTTAGAGTAAGGCGGAGAAATCCACCAGTTTATTTTGCACTCTGAAAAGCTGTGGTTCCCATGGCAATATTTGGAGATGAGAAAGTTGATTAAGCATCTTCAGCACAGGGATTTCCACCTAGGCTTCTGTGAAGTGTGATATGGAGATGTGCAGCTCCTTGTGAACTGTAAGAAGTGAGTTTATCAATAGGTATCAGGTGATTGGCATCTAGAATGCAGCAGCTTCATGACTGTGACTGTGAGACTACTTGGCTTTAGGAACTGAGAGGCCTGAGATAAAATTTCTTCACTATTTATCAAGTAATTGTAATTATTCCCTACACAAATCTTTTTCATCCTGCTGGTAAGAATGGTTACTGACTTGACTGCAGCAGAAGCTGCTGTGGAGGAGCATTCATCATCTATGGTAATAAAAGCAGACATAAGAAATACTGCCCTAAAAAGTCAAAAATTAAAGCATCAATATTTTCACTTCCTTCTGTTCTTCTATCCAAATCTTATGCAAGTTAAGGAGCATTTATTTATTTGTCTGGAGTTTAACAGTTTTAGATCTTCAGACACATTCAATTCATTCTAAACATACTTGAGTCCTTCCTCTTGCTGAAAAAAATCAGGTTATAATGGTTTTTCTGATGCACAAGTCAGCATTTTAAAACATAATTTATTTTGTCTTCTTTTATTTCACCCTATCAGAATCTGTGTGAATTGTGGAGGTGCCTCTCCCTGAAATCCTGGGGGGAGGGACCCTGCAGGGTACGGGTCTGCCTCTGTCCCTGTCCCCATGTCATGTGTGACCCATACCCATTCCTGGTTGGGTGGTTTGGGTGTGCCCAGGCCCGGGTAGAAGAGAGCAGGGTCCCGTGACTGGGGTTGGCCCGGGAACTCCACCCATGCAGCTGGAGGAATAAAATAATCCCTGAACATCTAAAGAAATATTGCTTCATCTTTCCTTCCAAGTCCATCGCTGTCTTATATATTGTTATAAGGATTCCCCGCACTACAACAAATGGTGGAGAACGCGGGCAAATGATCCCTGGAGAAGATAATTTGGTGATTCGTGAGTAACTCTGGATATCTCTTCTTACTTTCATTTTGCTGTCCCATCTCTGAGCAATGGAGGACTCATGGAAGGACTCATGGCTGTCCGAACCACAAAGAGACATTTACCTTAAACTTAAAAAGGTTCTCAAACAGCAATATGTAGATATTAGCTTAATTCAAACTCAGAAAGAGCTAAGACACTTTTTGGCATGGCTGTTTAAAAACTTCTTCTGTGTTTCTTGGGATTTGATTCTTACCAAGGACTTTTGGAAGAATGTTTGGACACAGTTAATTTCCAAATCAAAAAACGTGCTGATGCAAGACTATTTCTGTGAATATTACCTGATTTCAGAGATTGTTGAGCAATATTGGCTGTGTCCCGCTGCTGTATCAGCAGTGAACACATGGCTGAGCAGTGCGCGCGTTGCAGCGGGCTCCTTCGCCACCTCGGAGACTGCACGGCCCCAGCCATGGGCGCCTAGTGCATTGCGGGTGGTGGTGAGGGATCTCCCATGTGTGGGAGAGCCAGTGAGGCCAGGCACGGCGGGAGCAGAGCCAGCGGCGAGAGTGGAGGCGGCAGGAGTGGAGCCAGGAGCAGGGCAGTGGCACAGGCCCGGCGGTGTTCCCCCAGAGGCAGCAGTGAGGGCAGTGGCGGATGAGGCACGACCTGGCAATGGCTGCCCCACACCATGTAGTGAGTGATGGTCTGAGCCCCACAGCGAGAAAGGCAGCGGTGATTGTGGCAGTCGCTATGGTGACCGTGGTGAGCCACGCTGAGCAGAGCCAGAGGGGTGTGGGGGCGAGAAGGGAACCGTGCTAGCCGACGGCCACACAGCTGACAGGAGCGGTGGCAGCGCCAGTGATAAGAAGCCGCGCACACGTGAACGCCTCACAGGGCGCAGCCATGCAGCCGCGGGAAAGCCCGGAAAGCGTGGAGCAGCAGTCACGCAGAGCTCCAGAGGAGAAGTGAGCAGAGCGCCAAACAGCGGTGCAGAAGTGGCCGAAGGTGGAGCAGCCGGCAGGGTCAGCGTGCAGCAGCACGGCCAGACCGGACCTGCACGGCCCCAAACATGATCCCGAGGAGTCCAGACCCTGCAACAGGAAAGCGCTAGCGGCTCCAGCCCTGGTGGTCCTGGCTGCGGCAGCTCTGATGCAAGAGTGAGCAAAACCAAAAGTGAAAGCAAGAAGAAAGGAACTTGGAAAAATGAAAAGGTTATCGCTGCTAGGGTTTTTGGAACTGTAAAATGGTATAATGTGTTATAAATGAGTCAAAATTCATAATAAATTAAATGGTATCAAGGTTGATTTTAAGTATAAGAGATATTAGACTGTACATGTATCCAAAGATGTTATGTTTGGAATGTGCCTTGGCATGTTCCCTGGTAGCCCAGCCAGAGTCACGGGTTACCCTTCTCAGTGATAACATTTGCATCTGAAGCACAGGCAGAACTTCGCACCTCCACCAGAGAGGTCTCAAGTACCCATCATCATCAGGAAGCCAGATATCCATCTGGCACATCAATCTATTCCAAATCCACTCTGCCCTTGGAAAATCCTTTTTCCATCTGAAAGGAGCAACAGATATGATCATCTACGTTTCTGTTCCTCCCTGGACCATGCTGATGAATGGACCTCTTACCTAAGACTCTTCATTTTAATTACACAAGGGGGTTCCTGGAAACATCAACATCTGAACAGACACCTGATCTCTGGACCAGAGGACCATAGAAGCCAAGATGAATATGAAAGAGACAAAGGATTCTCTAGCCGGAGGCAGGAAAAACAGTATAAAAACTGGACTCAGAAACCTTGAAGGTGTGCACTACCTACTCGAACTGCTGGTGTTCAGGGCTGTGTATGTGTCACCCAGGGTCAAGAACCTAGGCTTGGCCCTGCCGTTTTATAGTGGCTAATTCAAAATTGTCAATTTGATCATAAAATAAATTCTGTTTGTTTTTATATTAATAATTTGGCTCATGCAATTTATTAATTCGATTTAATTGGCAGTATCATTTATAACATAATGTAAAGAAAAATTACGGTTTCTTGTTGAAAAACAATACTGGAGAAAGTATTTTTGTCCATAAATCTGCTATTGTAAAAAAGAACCCCAAAAAGTGATGTTCCAAGCTTAGTAGAAGAAGAAAGAGTCGAATTTAAAATTGTGCAAGGAAGGAAGGGCCCCACAGGCCTCCTGTGTTACAGGTCCTGGGGGTGCCCCATCAAAGGCAGTAGATATGCTAGACAATATCCCCATAATCCCTATCCTTTCCCCTATCCCACCTTCCCCATTTATCCCATGCCCCTTTATCCCCCATATATGCCCAGCCCAAATTTCACTTTCTGGCTCCCCTCACAAAACCAGTCGTTTTCATTTGCCATTAATCCCTTTGCAATGCCAATGGGGGGGATGAAAAGGAGGGAGGGAAGAAATTAACCATCATTTTCTAAGATTCCAACAGGTACAAAAAGGAAAATCCCTTCCTCAGCTTCCATCTGAAGCATGCTCAAGTCCTGTCTGCCTTCTGATGCTCCAAAGAAAATCTGTTTGGATATCTGGGGATGCAAGATAGTGGCTCCCTTTCCTTTGAAAATGTTTTGTTGTTTATCCAACTGTATTTTCCAATGTTCTTTATTTAAAAAGAAAGGGTGAATTGTGGAGGTGCCTCTCTCTGAAATCCTGGGGGGAGGGACTCTGCAGGGTACAGGTCTGTCCCTGTCCCTGTCCCCATGTCACCTGTGCCCTATACCCGTTCCTGGTTGGGTGGTTTGGGTGTGCCCAGGCCCGGGTAGAAGAGAGCAGGGTCCCATGACTGGGGTTGGCCCGGGAACTCCACCCATGCAGCTGGAGGAATAAAATAATCCCTGAACATCTAAAGAAATATTGCTTCATCTTTCCTTCCAAGTCCATCGCTGTCTTATATATTGTAAGGATTCCCCGCACTACAACAGTGAATGGTCTGCTTTCACTTAGAGCATCTTTAAGTAGCACGCTATTATAAAAAACACCACGGTCCTGAAAATCATGTTCTCCCATGGCACTTCTGTTCTTCATCTTACCAGCAGCTTCTCTATCCAAGTGGACCTACCCCAGGTGGATGCCAGAAGGAGAACACAAAATGCATCATATTTGCTTTGCAATTCTAAATTGAAAGGGTGCCCTGGGAAGAATACAGAGATACTCTCTGAACAGGCAAGGCTGAGAGTAGGGAAGCCAAAGCTGAAATGGAATTTGACCTGGCCAGGGATGTCAGAGACATCAAGAAAAGCCTCTGTAAGTACATTGGTGATAATGACAGGATAATGTGTGCCTGCTGCTGAGCAAGGCAGGGCCCCCAGTTGCACAGGATGTGAAAAAGGTTGAGGTACTAAGTACCTTCTTGGGCCATGAAAATAAACAACACATTCACTGTATGAACAAGTTCTCCAAAGAAGAAAACAGTTTAAGGCATTTATAAGATACCTGTGGTTTTTTTCTCCTTTGTTTTTTCCCTTCTATTTTTTTATCCCTTTTATGTTTTTTTTTTCCCTTGAGGGAGATTAATTTTACTCTACAGCACTAGCAGCTGGGAAATCTCTTTGCAAACAATATTGTGACTTTGTGAAAAGTCCATATTTACTGGCCACTAATGACACTTGCAATAATATCTCAAAGTTTCTCGTGTTTAATCCTTCTGACTCTAATTTGACAGAAGTGGAGAGCTAAATACATGGACTCCCAAAGGGGAGACAAATGGGTTGTATTTCTCTGTTCCCTGTTCTTTTCTGTTTTCCTCCCTCCATCTACAACATCCAAAGGTTAATCTAATAATTCTTGCCTTGCACAAGAGAACATGAAGATGCTCACATTCTCTTATGAAATTTGTTCTATGAAATTTGTTCTATGAAATCTCTCATATGTTGAAAAGTTTCATAAGTAAGCAAATTTTTATCCAATCTTTCAGAAAATGTGTCAGTTCCAATACTTTTTAAAGGAAATGCAGATAGAAATTAATTTGACATGTTTCTAACTGCTTTCCTGACAGCTTGTGCGAGAGTTTTTTGCCTGTTCCTGATTTTAGGACAAAATGGGAAGCCTCCATGGTGCCATTTTTCTGTGGCAGTGGTGTTTCACTTCTGTCTTTTTCCATTGCAGGGAAACATTCAGAGCAAAAGATGCATTAAATCCAACACAGAAACAGATCTTCCTGCTGCTCAGGGTAACTTCCTGCCCATTCAGAAGGAGGAAAGTCTAGGCTCAAACCTTGGCTACACACAAGGCTTAACAGGATGCTCCTCCCCAGAAAGTTTCTACTACAAGCATAAAAGGCAGGAAAACAGACTGCCAAAGGCAAAATAATTTATCCTATATGTTTTTCTCCAGATCCTGTACAACATTCCATCTTTCAATGTGATAACACAAGCCTTGTAAACCAGAGAAACAGGCAGAAAGGAGTCTTGAAAAAGATATTCAGCAGATTCCGCAAAAATGCTGAATGAGCCCATTAAACTTTCTTTGTTGATATTTGTGTTTTGTCTTCCCCTGCTGCAGTTGTATCCCTGTATCTTGTACTCAAGAGCTAAACTTGAATTTCTGGAATAAAGGAGTTGTTTTCTTTTGTAAGCCTGTTTATCAAACGTGGATGTTTCTTTTTCCCTTCTGACTTAACACATCAAACCAATGTACTGCAGGCAGATTGCCTCTGAGGATAATTACTGAATTCTCAGCTTTCTGGGATCTCAGGGCCATGCAGCTGGTCCTATCTCCTAACTACAGGCAATCACACTTCAATCCTACTTTAATGCGTCCTTAATTGTCTCAAGCCAGAGCATAAATCTACTTATCCTGAACTGTCCTGGAATGGCAAAGTGACACAGAGCATTGAGTATTTCCTCTCAGTGGCTATTAAATCACAGTATCACCTTTTTTATCTACCATCAGACTTTGTTCAGGGATTTTCTGCCAAAGGGATGCTGAGAAGGGCCTCCTCCTCTGGTGTCATCTCACAAATACCTCTACCTTCTGGATTTATTGTTTAAACTTGTAGTTTCGCTTCTTCCTCTTGAAATAAAACACCCCTTTTATGCCTTTTCTGTGGTATTTTCCCACAGGGAACACAACCAATTGTAAGCCTTTGATCGGTTTGTTTTTAAAAGAGAAATGTGATGTCAATTTTGTTGTAGCAATTTTCTCGTGGGGATACAAAATTCATTTTCATTCCACTTTGAAAACTTAGTTGGCCATTGCTCAAAAAATTCCCCACTAGAGTTTTGTTGCACATCACTGAATTCTCCTTCCACTTTGCAAAGACTTCAAAGGGGTAAAAGAAAGAGAAAAGCCAAAAAATTGTTTTAAATATATTAGATTGCACCCAATTTGATGTGTACACCCCTCCATTTTAGACATGTATCTACCCGTAAGCACAGACCCTACTGCTGCCAGGATCACCTTTCAGCAGGAAAATGGAATATCAAAAGTACCACATTCCCAGTGGAAGGGAAAGACACACACTTTGAGGGCTTGTTTGTTTGCTTGCTTGTTTTTAAGCCTTCTTGCTAAATGGTGAGGGGACCCTGAGCAGGACAGAACGCACTCTGTCCATCAGAGAAACTTGCTTCAGCAGTGCTTAGTGTAGCGTTCTTCTTCAGTAGCTTCCAAACCGCAGCTGGATTATTTTTCCTAGGGAGATAGATGCTGGAGCTAGGGTGGATGAAGGCTGCCTGGCTCTGCTGGGGTGGGATGGACTTTGCCACTGAAGCACCTGGAGAGCCGTGCTTTGTGTTTGGGGTGGGATGTTCAACAGCACTGAGGCAGCCTCTTCAAGGAAAGGCCAGTAGGATGGGGATGGACATGAGGCTGGGAGGGAACAGAGCAAGGCAGCTGACCAAAGGGATATTTCATGCCCTAGAGAATATTTTTTTCCTTTTTTATTTCCCCTGTGCAGAGTATACTCTATTTTGTTTTTTTTTTTAATTAAACGGTCTTTATCTCAGCCTACAAGTTTTTCACCTTATTTTCTCCCCCATCCTCCTGAAGAGGGGCAGTGAGAGAGAATCTTGCTGAACCACTGGCAGCCAGCTAAGATCAACCACCACATTAGTGCAAAAATTTATTACATTTTATTTTTGTCCATGGTTTTGATAGAGCAGCCTGGACAGACAGTATGAGCACTATAGGGGTACAAGTACACTGTGCATTTGCCAGCTTTGTGTCATGCCTAAGAGTGAGTTTAGGCTTTGGCAACCACTCATTTAGGACTCAGGCTTGATTCCATCAGTTACAACTTGTCAGGACTCAGAGGTGCTGGTTCTGACCTTGATTCAACCTTGGTGGTGCTTTAGGACCAGAGTTGGAGCTTCCCTCCTCCCTCCACAGGCTGCAGAAGCCTCTGAAATGTCCTGCCTCAGCCTGGATTGTGAAGAAGGGAGTCTTAGGCTCTGTCCCACCCTTTTCAAGAATCAGAGATATCTGCAATTGGGGGAGAGATTCCATTCCCTTCCATGGCCTTGTCTTCAGCAGCTGCCCCTCCTTAACTATTCTTAGCAAGCTGGGCTAGGTGGCAAACCAGGGTTAGGGTGACCTTTGGTCTAGGCTTAATCCCAAACCACCTTACATTCCTCCCCAAATCAGGGTGTCCTACATTCATACATTGCAATTTAATCTGCAGCTTCACACCTATTCTTTCCCAATGTGGGAGTGGGGCTTTTTGATGGTTCTGTTGTTCTTGCTGTCTCTTATGAAGGTCTCTGCTTCATGAGTTAAGTGGTAACATAATTTGTCAAGTGAAAATTCCTCAGGAGTATTTCCTATAAATAAAGTTGTTGAACTTTATAAAATCATCCAACATAAGTATGCAGACAAACTCACTCCACCTGAAGCCTATTTGTTGTGTCCAAATTACAGCTAAGGTTGTTGACATTTTCCACTAATTTGTTCTCTACAAGTTTTGCACCTTATGTGAGCCAAGCAAACACACCTAATACGCAAAATAATTGTTCCACTAATTAAGGATTGCACTCTTACCAATGAATAATGTTAGCCCAGCTGCAACACTGTTAACACACAGCTAAAATGATACAGTTGTTAAACTCATTCATCAGAAGGGTAAGATCAAAATTGATACACACAAACGTCCTGTGGCATGGTGCTCACTCTTCTGCTCTTGAGATCTGAAATCTGACAGTTTGGGGATGTCTTGCCAGCTTCAGATGACCCATCAGCATCCCAAGAGCTTTGGTAGGAGTATGGTATCAAGGAGGAGTTTGATATCGATGAATTCATATGGATTTATCTTCGCATGGGTGCTGATGAAAGTCTGTTACTCAAATCTTCAGTTCCACCTAATATCTAAAGTTGCTGTATGTCATTCCAGAGATACATGGTGGTGGTGGTGGGATGTGGTTGTGTTTTCTGTTATGCATGAACCCAGCTCATTTAAAGACAATTTTATTTCAATTACAAGGAGTTGATGGCTGGTGAGCTGTCTGAAGCCAAGGGCCTTTGACCTCCCCCTACACCCAGAGCTGCAATTCCAGGGTTCATTCGACACCAGCAACTCATTTTTATTATTAATTAACCCTCAATGCAGAGATAGGGAACAACAGGTCTCACACTACACAATTATGCTAAGCTAAGAAAAAGCTCTCCGTTTCACAGGGAAAAAAAAAGTGTTATTGACTAAGTCTTGTTATGGATTTCTTTTGACTTGTCTTGGCTTATACATAAAAGCAAAAATACAGGTAGAAACTGTAAAGTTACTTGTGTCTTTGTGACTTCGTTGCACCAAGTGAGTCAGATTGATGAGTTTGCAGTTAATAGAAATACCTCTCTAACAGTTTGAATTTATTCCTTCTCAGACTGTGCCTTTGTTATTGGAAAAATTTCTTCCCGACTTTAATTACATTAAATTATTAAACATATTTAACATCCCTTTCCTGTATACACCAAACATTGGATAAACTGGTAGTTACATGTCTGAGCCATCAAGAAAATTGCCAATACTCATTGTTATAAAATCTATATATTTATATTAACTATACAGTTGGGGAAAAAACCCAAATATTTATAACATGATGACTCAAAAACTGACCCAAAGAAGTGAACTGGATCTCCATATTGTGGAAAGATTAGTGTATGAGAAAAAATGACACTCTTTTCTATTTCCTGTAAAATTGAATTCAAAGTGTGAACAATAGGTCCAACTAAAAGCCTTGGGAACTCATTAACTCCTTTCCATAGGTACAAAATAATCTCTAAAAAGACCTGAAAAACCTCAAAATCCAAGCCTACAGGGACTGGCTGTAGGAATGACTGAATTTTTAGTCTCTGGCACCATTGAAGCCAGCAGTACTCCTTTCACTGATGCAAATAAGAAGAGGTCTGGCTCTCCATCATACTCCTCCCTGGTGAGTCTGCCACGCAGATATCAGTGGTGCCAGATGCAGTGGTGGAATAACTGCCCTCTCAGTGTGGCATAATTCATTATTTTTACCCTGGTTTACAATTGTTTCTGTAGTATTTTTCACCCTCTTAAACCTTGCAAATAATGCCTGACAAACCCTGAAGTACTTTAATGCTGAATCCCCAGTAACAGCAAACACAAGAATACGCTGCCATGGTGAGTTGCCTTTTATTTCTTCTTTCCAAGTATGATGTATTTATTACATCCCTGAGGAAAAAAGATGAACCAAACTAAGAATCTTGAACAGCGGACCTGCTCAGACCTCAAGCTGTTGCTAAAGGTATCAGTGGTGCCATTTGGATCTGTAGCTCTAGCCACACATCAAGCTTGAATACACTTATTTATTTGAAGACCAGATGCAAATGCTAATGAAACGAGCAGCATTCTGTTAACAGCAGCGTCCTGTGTCTGCTCAGCCATGTATTTACAAATGTTTAGTTGCTCCCAGAGTTTTTCAGAAGTGGCTCCATGAATGACTGAAAATTAATGTGTTTACTACTGCAACACAGCTTTACCAGGTCTTTCTACAAGCATGTGCTCCTGTTCTGGTAGCTGCCTACAAAAATTAATTCAGTGTTGAAACAAAAGTAATAAAAAGGATCAGATTTCTGACACTCCCTGTCTTGTTGACAATCTCTTACTCCAATGTATTGATGAGGTGAAATGTCCTTTGACCAAAAATAAATCATGGATGTTATAAATGAAACTGCCAATTAAATCGAATTAATAAATTGCATGAGCCAAATTATTAATATAAAAACAAACAGAATTTATTTTATGATCAAATTGACAATTTTGAATAGCCACTATAAAACGGCAGGGCCAAGCCTAGGTTCTTGACCCTGGGTGACACATACACAGCCCTGAACACCAGCAGTTCGGGTAGGCAGTGCACATCTTCTGAGTCTGGTTTTTATACTGTTTTTCCTGCCTCTGGCTAGAGAATCCTTTGTCTCTTTCATATTCATCTTGTCTTCTATGGTCCTCTGGTCCAGAGATCAGGGGTTTGTTCAGATGTTGATGTTTCCAGGAACTCTTTTGTGTCTTTGGTTGATATTTCCAGGAACTCTTCTTGTGTTTCTAGTAAGGGGTCCATTCAGATGTTGATGTTTCCAGGAACCCCCTTGTGTAATTAAAATGAAGAGTCTTAGGTAAGAGGTCCATTCATCAGCATGGTCCAGGGAGGAACAGAAACTTAGATGATCATATCTGTTGCTCCTTTCAGATGGAAAAAGGATTTTCCAAGGGCAGAGTGGATTTGGAATAGATTGATGTGCCAGATGGATATCTGACTTCCTGATGATGGGTGCTTGAAAGCTTCTCCTGCGAAGGTCTGCCCCGTGCTTCAAATGCAAATGTTACCCTCAGGAGAAGTAATCTGTAACTCTGAGCGAGATGCCAGGGAACATGCCAAGGCACATTCCAAGCATAACATTTTTGGATATAGGTACAGTCTAATATATCCTATGTATAATCTAATATATTTTACACTTAAAACCAATCCTGATATCATTTAATTTCTTATGAATTTTGACACATTTATAACATGGAGGACTTGATTCAATGGATATTCAACCACAAATGCATGCCAGATCACTGTTACCCATCTCAACCCTGCACAGAGTCAAGATTTGCACATTATAGTAAGTGTCACACAACTTCTCCTGCAACCTGGAGAGAGAGCTACCTCAAGAGATAAATTTTTCATTCAGTAGCAGTGACAGACATGTAAGTTAGAATTGCCTTATCAGTAAATTTGTCCTCAGTTGCTCTGCTGACAAGAGCACAGACACAATCACAGACAAGGCTGCCTCCTTTGGGGTGTGGGGAGAAAGAGGAGCTCTTGATTGTGGATGTGAGTCTCATAATGCTGTGCTGAGCAGTCTCCTGGCATGGGCTCATGTGTCCCAGCTGAACATTTAATTCTCCAGGATCACCCAAGTATGCCAGCAGGTCAACCTGTTGAGCATGCTCTGTTCCACAGAATGTAAAATATATTATGTTCATGGCTTGGCTAGTGGTTTTTGCACAGCTAATAATAGTTAATCTCCAGTTTAGCACATTGTTTGAGTGAGTGACAAGTCCAAACAGCATAATGACATCTCACAGAGCTGTGTTCTCCAGCTGTAGGATATTGCCCAACTGTGCACACCTCTGTGTGCATTCCTCAGCAGGAAGAGCTCCATTAACTCACCTCACTGCTATGCAGGAGAGTTCTGCCAGGGCAGAACCTTGACTTTAATTGCTGTAGATTTATTTGTGATGTTTGCCAATGTTTACCTTTTCTGTGCCATTGAATGTGGCCTTCCCCAGAAAATTTTCTAAAGGGAGAAGAAAGGTATCCAAACAATTATGTTTCAGAATACTTGATCTGTTCATTAAAGATGTTCTTACTTTATCATTTTGTAAATTTATTTGTACTTGAGCTTCCAGTCAAAGCTGATCCCTCATTAATCCTATTTCAGATGCACAAATGAGTATCTGGCTTCTGTCCTGTAGCCTCATTCTTCACGTTTTACGCATATCTGCCTACAAGACTCACATGGGGAAGAACAGAGATTGAGCTCCAGAACTACTTCAGTCACATCCATTCCACTCACCTGAATGACTGAATGAGATTTTCAAGCAGGAAAAATATTCTCCTGAGGATGGGAAATGGAAACAAAACCAGTTTGCACTAGAATCCAAGCTCATGGGTACAAAGCCAGTAGCCCTACAAACCGGACCTTACTGCCTACTTTAATGTGGAGCCAGCCCTTCTTGGATCATCCTAAGGTGTCCATCTGAGCTCCTAGCACAACCTGCAGTATTTCAGACCCTGCCAGCTCAGTTCAGACAGTGAACCTGCATCCAAGGAAGCCATGCGGGTGCATAGAAAGTTATAGTCATGGACACACTCCCTATAACTAAGCCTTCACCATGTGTTCCAGCCTGTAAATGCAGGGAAAATGAACATAATTCACAACTCAATCATGCCATAAAAAGTAGAACATAAGTGACTTAACTGTATGTCCCTTACTTGATACAGTCTGTGTGCTTTCCTTTATAAATATTACTAACACAAATCATGAAAGTATTTTTGTTCCAAAGAATTATGTAAGAAACCTAAATCTTTCTTTTTCTTTAATCATTTCAAGTCTTAATGGAAAATTTAAAGATGTGCTCATAAAAGAATCTTTCTTCCTGCTGCCTGAGTTTCATGTGCAGCAATACAAGACTTACCATGCTCCTATTTTCTGAGCCACTAATAAAAATCAGTACTCAGCAACCCAAGAGAAAGTACATCAACCTGAATGTCACACCCTTGAGGGAAGCACTAAAAGGACATGATCCTCCCTTAAAAACCTCTGTTGCTCTAATGTCTATAAAAATATTTTATGAGCATGTAACTTTGAAACACAAAACAGTCCTCAGAATTCAAAATTTATACCTAGATTTTCACTCTCACTTTAGTCTACTGTTTATTTTAGAATGTTTAGGGGTTTTGTAACCACTATTAAGGGCAGAAACATCATTTAAACTCAAACAGCCAGACCTGTGTTAACGGATTTATGGCTGCAGACAACTGACAAGGTTGCAGACAGGTCCATTAATGACAATTAATGCAATCAGAAATTGCAGCATAAGCTGGTGCAGGAAGCCAGGAAAAGTTTCAGCTGGAGCTGTGAGGAATGGTTGGATTTCACAATCCCTGAAGGAGAGTTGCCCGAGTGATGGCCAGCATGAACAGAAAACCTGGAGGGGAGCACTGGGGGTGTGTTGGGAAAAGGAGTCTTGCAAGGGAAGAGCACCAGCAACTTCAAATTTGACATTGTCTAAGTAATGCTGTGCAAAATCCCAAACCTGGGACCAGGTGCGTCTAAGGTGGAAAGTGATCAGGACTGGGTTGTTTATTTGGATAGGAATTATACTGGAGAAAGTAAAGTGCAAGGGCAACTGAGGGGCTGAAGTCACAGACAAGGCCTTGATGTCCTTTGTGACATCATCAGGGGATGGATTGTGACCTTGTGTCTTATATAATATACTGTGCCTGTATCTTATATATTTCAGTTGTCACACTCAATTGTGTCATCAATGGGGGGCAGAGGAGGTGTTAGCAAGTGATGGATTGTGACATCACGGGGGGATGATTGAAGCATCACATCCCTCACTGTTATATTAGTTGCCAGCTGAGCCTGGCTCAGACTGGCTTGATCCTGGACTACTGATGAGGATGTCTGCAAGAAGGAACAGCCTGTGGTACTCAGCTCTTCCCTAGGCTTCTGCAGCCTACAGGCATGGACAGGGACAGGGACATGGAAGGGCCATCAGAATCCAGCAGCCAGGCAGGGACAGCTGCCAGTGACCCGGCTGAAAATAGCCCCCATTGCCAGTGGCTATGGATGGCCTCCTGCCCGAGGTGTGGGCAGGACTTTTTCACCAACAGCAGCATCTCTTGGACCGGGTGCAGCCCTGGCTGCACCAGAGGCTGGTGGATATATACTGGCACCAGTAGTGGCCGGTAAAGAGTGCAGAGAGTAGCATCTTGCACAGCCTGTGCATGCACAGCCCAGCTGCTGAGATCCTGGTCCAGAGGCTGCAGCATTTGCTCCAGGAGCACACAGGCCCACTGGTGCACAGCATCATCAGTGTCATTGAGTGCTGGTGCAGTGAGAGAGCCAGGGGCCTGCTGCACTCCCATGCTGCCAGGGATAAGGAAGACAACCCTGGAGCTACCTCTAGCTCCAGCAGCTCCAGCAGCTCCAGTAGCTCTAGCTGGAGATGGGGTCCAGCTGGACCACACAGTGGTCCCAGACACTTCCCTTCTGTCCCCACCCAAACAGAGCAGGTCCATCCCCAGGAGGAGCTGGGGCAGGAAGTGGCCACAGGTCCCTCTGCCCAGGGCTCCAGCCACAGCCCCTCCACTCCCAGCCAGGACAGGGATTGTTTGTCTGAGCAGCCATGGCGCTGCCCAAAGAGGAAGGCTCACAGGCCCCTGGATGCTCCCCAGCCCAGGAAGAAGCCCCACTAGAAGCACAAGGAGGGCTGGAGCAAATCTTCACAAAAGAAAAAATAAATGTCTCTTTTTCTGACACAGTCTCTGGGCATGTCTTTCTACTCCTTGTCCTGGTGCCTTTCTCTGATCTCACACCAAACCTTCAGCCAAGAGCCCCAGGGAAATGGAAGAGTGTCTGGAAAAACTTCAGGTGATACTTCCAGAGGAGTCATGAGTAGAGGTTGACTCAAACCTCACCATAGACAAGAGGAAAACTCTGATAGTGCCTGTCACAGTTTCTGCCTAAGCCATGGGTGAAGCCTAAGCCATCAGCTTGCTGATGTACAGTCAGAGAAAATGTACAACCTGAAGGTACAACCAATTAAAGCTTTTTCAATCAGTGGGGGGAAAGAAATACTCACATTGAAGAAGAAAGGAGTGCTACAAACGGAGGGCAGGAAGAAAGGGAAAGGTGCATCAAACCAGGCAGAGGAAGAGGAGGTGATACAGAAGCATGGCTCATATGGACACTGATCATACACACGGACCTTGCAGGTGTCATTACAGATGTCATTCCTTGAATTGGAGAGAAGGAAACTTTAGTAAAGGCAGCTGAAGAGGGAAAGAAAAAGTAATAACATTTAGTACATCCCCTTTTTGTTTCTGATATTCCTTCAAACAAGAAGCTCAGTGGTTCCCTCGAGAAAGCAAAATGTCAGCAGCCACAACTCAGCCCGCAAGAGTGGGGTGGAAAAAGCTGGATGGCAAAAGTTGCTCCCAGAGGGAGGGTATGGAGCTCAGCTGGCCAACAGCTTCACCCAGGTGAGATGAGGGACAAGAGCCTGGGAACAGCTCAGGAGGCATCCCTGTCTGTCTACCCAGAATAACTCAAGAAACCCCAACCTCCAGCACCAGAATTCACACACACCCAAAGACCTGCTGGAACAGACTGTTTTTCACCAGTGTTCTTCTTGATGGAAAACATAGTTTCCTCAGAAATATGCTTCATCTGAAGAAAATGGGATTTTTTTGCAACACTGAAATATTCAGAAAAATCCCAATACATCTTTCATTTTAAGTGGGTAAGACTTAGTCTGTGGGTTCCAGTGATGCTTTAGTGTTAAACAGTGTGAGACATTGGTGAAGGAGAACTAATGCTCCAAAAATCCTTGGGATGGGTCTGACAGGTGTACACACTCTTGTCTCTCTTGTCTTTCATTGCTTTTCAAACAAATTCAATTAAAATTTATATTTTGAGACTAACACACAGTGCCAGTGCTACCCAGGTATTGAAATCCTTCAGACACTAAGCAGGAAACACACTGGCCCCAAAGGGTCAATCAGTGGAACTGGAACATGCTGTGGTTTTGCTCCCACACTTGCTGCTCACAAGGAAGTCTTCACACATGCACCATCAGGTAAATCAGTCAAGATGGTGAACAAAACACTAAAAAAGGAGAAAAACTTTAATTTATTTGGTGGCTAATTATTTAATTACTTTGTCCTGCAGTAAAAAGATAGAGGAATTTAGGTTAAAACAATGGCTAAGACTCTAGAAATCTAGATTTTAGACTGCCTCCAGTGCAGAAACCCAGTTTTGACATTGGGTTTTTAATCTTCTCATCTGTGCATCTCAGTTCCCATCTATTTATCTTCAGAAAATGAAGAATGAAGCCATGCTTGCATGGGCTATTCTGTTACTATAGTAATGGGTGCCACAAAAGATCCTATTAATAAATATTTGAAAAATCTGCAGCCACCTCCTTACCATCTCCACAATAAATCCTACCTCTGCCACCCCATATACTTTTGCATTACTATTTTAAGGAAAGGTATGCATATTTCAAATGTTGGGCTTTATATAAGGCAATCCTATCATCCATATCCTCATGGGAAGAAGATGTAGCACTTGTACATTCTGTACAAAATTGCAGTTATGCCTTACTCGAAACATGGCGATATATAAACATAGAAATTAGCCATTAACAGGCAACTTGTTTTTAGGAAGACAGAGAAATCCATATCTCCAAAATCTAAATCAACTTGTTAATCCTTGTGCATTCAAAAGGATTATTCAACAACATTTAATCAGGTGTGTGAGGAAGAAAAAAGGACGTTAAAGCACCAAAAGTACAAATTCCTTCTTTTCCTTGGGTTATTTTATTTAGCTCTGTGCACTGAGGCTTGCATCTGGTAGTGGTGAAACAACCATGTGTGATTTCCAGTTTCTGCCTCTGAAAAAAAGGAGCAGGCAGCTCAGGAGGATTACAAGGATGCTGTGAGGTCATGCAGGGAGAAAATGAGAAGGGCCAAAGACCAGTTAGGAGTGAATCTGACCACTGCTGTAAAAGGCAGCAAAAAGTGCTTATGTAAATATATCAGCCACAAAAGTAGGGTCAAGGAGAATCCTTTGTTGCATGTGGGAGGTAACAGAGAGACAAAGAATGAGGAGCTGCCTTCTTTGCCTCAGTCTTTAATAATGAAACCAGTTGTTCCCAAGGTACCCAGCCCCTGAGCTGGAAAAGAGAGGCAGGGAGCAGAATGTAGCCCCCACAACCCATGAGGGAATGGTCAGTGAACTGCTATGCAACTCAGCCCCACACAAGTCCATGGAGTCATCCAAAAAACACATCCCAAGAGTACTGAGGGAGCTGGCAGAACAGCTCATCAGCACTGTTTAATATCTTCATTGATTACCTGGCTGAGGGAATCAAGTGCACCCTCACCAAGGTCACAGACAGCATTGAGCTGGGTGGGAGTGTGGATCTGCTGGGGGCAGGAGGGCTCTGCACAGGGATCTGGACAGGCTGCATCCATGGGATGAGGCCAGCGGGGTGAGCTACACCCACGGGAAGTGCCAGGTCCTGCCCTTGGGTCCCTTCAGCCCCCTGCAGCTCCAGGCTGGGGAAAAGTGGCTGGAAAGCCAGAAAAGGCCCTGGGGGGTGCTGGTGACAGCAGCTGGACATGAGCCCAGGGGTGCCCAGGTGGCCAAGAAAGCCAATGGCACCTGGGCTGTCCCAGCCAGGCTGTGGCAGCAGGACCAGGGCAGTGACCGTCCCTGTGCTGGCCGCTGCTGAGGCCACACCTCAAGTGCTATGCACAGTTCTGGGCCCCTCGCCACCAGAAGGATTTTGAGGGGCTGGAGCATGTCCAGGGTAGGGAACAGAGCTGAGGAGCAATTTGGAGCACCAGGAGTGGCTGAGGTAGCTGGGGTGGCTCAGTCTGGAGAAAAGGAGGCTCAGGGGAGATCTCACTCTCCACAACTCCCTGACAGGAGGATAGAGCCAGGTGGGGGTCAGGCTGTGCTTCCAGGGAAGAGGGGACAGAATAAGAGGAAACAGCCTCAAGTTGTGCCACTGGAGGTTTAGATCAGATATTACAAAAACTTTTCCACAGAAAGGGATGCAAAACATTGGAACTGCCCATGTAAATGGTGGACTCATCATCCCTGGAAGAGTTCCAAAGATGTGTGGGTATGGCACCTGAGAACATGATTTAGTGATGAACATGAGCTGATGGTGCTGGGTTGATGATTGCTCTTAATGACCCCACAAGTATTTTCCAAACTTAACTATACTGTGATTCTATGAATTACTAGGTTTCTTTATAAATTACCTCCTTTAGGAATTTTGAGTACTGACAAGGAAAAAAATACAATTCCCTGACAACTGCAGAATCAAAAGCATGAAAAATTAACAGGTTGAGGTGGATCTTTTTCCAAGTCTGGTTGTTTTTTTTTCCAGATCTCTTGGTGTTGAGGAAGAATGTCACACTTAGCTTTGTCTTCTCACAGACATTTTCTCCACAAACATATTTATTCCAGAATTTAATGACAGAAACAACTGTGGCCTTGTAAGAGTGCTGAGCTGCTTAGTTAGACAAGCAGAAATCAAACTGAGTGCAGATCATTAGATGTACAAGCAAAGATCCTGCCTAAAATAAGGAATCAAAATTCACAGAAAGTAATCACAAAGGTTTCTAGGGAAGCAAAGGCAAAGGCAGCTATGAGGAAATAGCTTGTGCCTTCCAGGCATATTTCAGAACAAAGCAGTGTTTATAATACCCCTGAAACTGGCCAACTGATATTGCCTTTACACGGAAAAAAATATGTTTGTTTGAATATTTCTCATGTGGCAGAGAGATGCCAGTGGATACAAAGTTGGAATACACTAGAAAATAGACTCGATAAGCTGAACTAAATATCTCCTGTACGAATATCAGGAAAAGCAGTAGGAAACAGACACTTTTATGCAATATTCCTGTCACAATCAAAAGAATTAAGTGGGATCCAGTGGGATTTATCCCTAATAAAAGGTATCTAAAGATATTACTAGATAATCAGGTAGCTGACAAAACACAAATAAGAATGTTTGCATGTTTCTCACCATGACTGCAAGGTGACAGTGATAACATGAGCCCAGGATGGGGAAAAGAATTGGACCAACAGAACTCTCTCTGAGATTTAAAAGTCGAGAATAGTATTCACTTTAAAGTTGCAAGTTGCTCTACAAAGGGAAAATTACACTGGAAGATGCTGATTTTATATTTTTTCCTACTTTGGCTTGGAAATGAAAGCAAACATCAATGACGAAAATGCATCCAGAAAACTGTTGTGCATGTTCAGGGATTTTTCAACATAGATTTTAAAATAATGGCTAGAAGAGAAGCAGCATATTACAATTGTAAACCAATAATTGTCTCGAAGATGGTGGCTTTCTGCTGAGGCCTTGGAGGTGTCACAGCTCAGGCTAATTCACATTTTTAATGGTTACAAAAAAATAGTTAAATCCATCAGTGGTAATGTTTGCAAAGGACCAAAGGGGAAAGCATAAAGCTGAGAGAAACCACTCTTTGATGAATTTTGTATGCAGAACCAAAGATCTTCTAGTTTTCTTAAAATAAAAAAAAGGAGAAGAAAAAAGAGACGAGAAAAATGATGAGGTATTAAGTTATACAGCTTGTATTTTTGCCCTTGAAAACCTCAACCTATGGAATTAGTCCCTGGCTATTTCCACCTGAAAATGCCTCTAAGATGTGCATTTCTTTATGTGCACACAGAGATATCCAATGTTTATTTACTGCCCAAGAGCCAATGAATCTGATATCTAAATCCTTAGGCATTGCTTTCCAAAAGTGGTAACTCTGCATCTGCTCCTACAGGGAAATTCTGCTTTCTGTCAATTATTTGCACATCTGGAAATCAAGCCCTTGACTTAAAAACATATTAAAAATGGGTTAAAATCCTTACCAGGCACTGGCTACAGCCACTTACATGCTTCAGAGTGGAGAGTTCTGTCTGCGTAAGCAAATCCAGCACAGCAGCACAAGCTCAGCATTACAGGAGTTCTCATCTGGGAGTCAGGTTCTCAGCTGGGTCTGACAAAGCCCAGGCACACTCAGAGCTCAGGGGCTGTGGGAAAGGCTGGAGAACACAGCTGAGCCTCCCTGGAACTGCACTCCCCAGGCAGGCCCAGCACAAGGAGGCTCAGTGAATGGAGCACAACTGCCACGGGGCATCAGCCCCATCCTCTGTTTCCCCCTTTCCCTGGGGATGTCCACAGGGGATGGGATGGGGCCAAGCCAGCTGCAATCCTTGGCCCTGTGACCCAGCTCTGCCACTCACCTGTCTGCACTGGCTGGAACTTCTCCATCTTTTCAGAAGGCCATTTTGGGGCAGCCACAGGGTCTTCTTCCTCCTTCTTCACCCAGGGCTGCCAGGGAGCACTGGAGGGTCCCTCTGTCATCCTGCTGTCAGGTTTGAGGGCTCTGGACACAGGGGCAGGAGATATCTAGGGAAAACACAGGGTCAGCAAGGAGGAGGGTGGCTGCTCGAGGGATCCTCACTTTGTCCTGGACTTTTCATCATGTCCCATATTCTGTCACATCCTTCAGGCACTGTGGGTGTTGCTGCCAGCACCCATTTCAGTCGGTTCAGATTCTCAGCATTCCCACTGACAGTATGAAGGCATAAGCCTGAATAATAAGCAAATTGCCTTTGCTTATTTTCACCTTCCTTAAAGCTACCAGTTTGTTGTTGTTCATTTTGGAAACTGATGGAAGAAGAGTTCCTGAAAGTGCAAAATGCATCCTTTGGCCATCCATTCTTCCCATGCTGTGAAACTTCCACTTCAGTTCAATACCAAAACTGTTAACTGTGCAGTGGGAAAAGAACAAGCTCAAAAAACTTGAACCTTTAGCAAGATAAAGAAATACACATGTGTGTTATTTTTTTAACATCCAGGAGAAAATTTCTGTATAAATTAACCATTGGCTGAATATAACCAAAACTCCTGTTTGTTTTTTTTTTTTTTTTTTCGTCTTTCTTTACAGTCTTTTTGATGATAAAAGTTACATTGTTTTAGGTCTAGTAGTTAGAGTTATATAGGGAACATGTGTAGTACAGTGCTTTACAGGAAGCATTAAAAATTATGACACTATAACAGGCCTAAAAAGAGGCATCCCCATCTGCCTTAATAAGTTCAAAGGACAAAAAGACACAACATTTTTGATGGTAATGTAAGGAATAACAAAGAAGATTGAAGTAGAAAGAAACAAAGAACAAAGCTTTAAGAAATCAAGAGCACACCACTTGGAACAATCATTTCATGCGTAAACATCAAATAAATGGGAAATTGATCGCTAAACTAGTTTTCTGTTGGTATAACTATTGCAAAATATAGTAATATTTCTCAGATAAGTACAGTGGAACTAATGTATTTACTAATGGAGATATTTTATGTGTTCCCTGGAGAGACATCAAAAAAGTAATGGTATTTCTAAAGCAGTTAGCAGTGATTTCAGTCCCAAGGGAAAATGTCATTCCCTTGTAAACAGCCTGTGCATGCAAAATGCTTCTATGTTTGGATTATGGGTAAGATAACATCAGAACCATTCTATCTGTGTGAACCACACAGTTTACAGACAGAGTGGAAGAAGGCGTGTTTGGAAATCAAACACTCCCCAAGGCAGATTGGAACACCCTAAGTTTGCTGCAGTTGTGATGAGACCTCCCCAGATGGACAATTGCTTCCAGTGAAAACCAGCCTTGTTTCACACAACAGAGAGCACAAACTCAAACGTTTCCAAAGAGACAGAAAGGTAAAATCCCCAGCAGGTGGATGCCTGGAAAGCAGTTGGATGCATAAGCAGGCAGACTTTTATTTTTTGCTTTAACAGCATAAACCCTGCTTTGTTTTTTCCTTTCTCCACATGACCCTTCTGCAAATATTTGCAGTTTCTCTATCCTGAATACTGACAACAGATGCTTTAATTTTTTGTCTTCTTTTACTTTGGCTCAGAATATTTTCAGGTTCCCCCAGTAAATAGTGATTCTTCACTGAAGGACATATCAAATGTGTGAGGAGAGGTGAGTTTTGAGTCTATGAAATGTCCAGGTCCCCAGTACTTCCCTTGATATGAGCTGCAAGACGCAGGTGGCCGAGATGATACTCCTGGACAAGAAGAGGGAGATATTTCTTCCATTGCTTGGCAAGAAGCTTTTCCAGCAAGCAGAAGGATGCAGGAGGGCACCTGAACCCCAGGAATTTCTCTGCCTCTCTCAGCTTGTGTGTCACTGACAAACACACAAGCTCACAGCCATGCACCTGGACGAAGAATAGTCCATACCATTTCAAGTCCAAGAGCAGTATTCCAAAATCACTTCTGAGCTACCTTAGCCAGTGACTAGACTACCTGTGGCAGCAGCCAGAACGAGATGCAATTACTACTGAAAATTCCCCTTAATCCCAGCTTTGTTCTTTTGCCACAGTCCTCACCAGAGTATTTCACCATGACCTTTAGTCCTCCTGGAGCTACTCAGGTAACAAACGTCATTTCCCCTCGGCAGAGTCGCAGCCAGCCTGAAGGGGCAAAGACGAGGAGAATTTCTTCCGCTTGAGCTACCTGCGCTCTTAAATGTCCCTGGAATGCTCCCACTGGCTCAGCTCACTTGAGGGAGGATAACCACCCTGGCAGACTGAGCAGCAGCTCCAGGAGACACGGTGACCCACAGCAGGGCATCACAACTCCAGGTTTAACTAGCCTCGTGCAGACATCCCACAGAACAGTTCATGCAGATATTCAGTGGAGGCTGCGGAATGTACAGAGGGATTTTAGCCAGGGGGAGCAGCACTACAACAACCTGAGATGGTGTTTGCAGACAAACAAGGCCAAGTGAGCAAACAGAAAGAGGCAGAAGTTGTTTGTGAAGTTCAGCAAAGAACCATTGCACACCAAGTTCATCCCAAAACTGAGGTGCAGTTTCAGGCCAGTTACCATGAATTTTTGCTTTGTGGTTTTGTTTTTTGGATAAAAGACTTTCTGTTCTCTCTTCTTACCCTCTGAAGTCCAGAGACTAAGGTGGCCCCCTCAGTGTTGGGGAGCACGTTTCAAAAAGGGTGTTTTGAATTCACTGGATTCAAAAGTGTGGATACTCTGTACCTGGTGTTGCACTAAGGTTCACTTTGTCTGATGGGATTCTACCTCCTATGCAAATAGTTTTACTTATGTAAAAGTAAAACTTGGATTAAAACCACACCTGTATGAAGGAAGAAAGTGATGAAGATTCTCTTCTCCATTCTGTAGCCAAGGAACCCAAGAAAGAGATGCTAAATTCAATGACTTACTACTTGTTTCCCAGGAATCACTTTGCCAGGAATTTCTCACTTTTATCAGCAGTCCAAGTCCAAATACAGACTCCAGGTAAATTGGTCAGAAAAATAGGCTTTTATTTCTTCAGCTTCTACTATTCACGGTACTGTGGTTAGACCAAATAACCTACAACACTGGCAGGAACACCTTTTGCCCCAAGTATAGTATAGAAGTAAACAGGAAAGGATGGGTTCAGGACCAGCAGTCAGTTCCCACAAGATCAGGAACAGCTTGGGTGCTGCATGCCCACCATGTCTGCATCACCTTAAGGGGTACTGCTGTCACAAGTGTTGGAGGAAAAATTGTCCAAGCATCTGAGATGAAAAGGTGAAGGCAATGACACAGCTGTGTGCAAATCAAAGAGAGTTAAAAATTGGTTTTCCCACACTGCAAGGAGACCTTATGTGCTAGCAGTAGGGCACACAGGAGAGTTTTGGTTGAAAGGCACACACACACACAAACAAACAAACAAACAAACAAAAAGTGGTAGATTTTACAACCAAGTAAAAGCCCTAGAGCTGAGAACAGGTGGTAGGGAACTTCTAGTTTGAGCACTTACCCAAGAGATATCCTAGGTCCAGCAGGCTGATGTGAGAAACCAGAAAGTCCACAACAATGGGATTAAATGTATATTTGCATGAGATAAAAGCTATCAGTGACCCAGTCCTTCCTGGACAGCCTTATTCAGAGGAGCAGTGTGCATTTGGGAACATAGCCACACCATGCTGTAGGCAATTTCACATACTCAGGAATAAGTAATTGCCTTTCAAGTTGATCGAAACCCAGACTCTAAGCATTTGTTGTATTCCATTAATTGCTGTTCTTATTCTTTTTTTTTTTTCTCTCTGCACCACATTAATTTGCACATTGGCATCCCAACAGCTCCCTAGAGGCAGGCAGCTTCAGTCCAGCTTGTGATGTTTCTTTAGCAGTGGGCTTCTCTGCTCAATTTTATTTGCATCTGACTGCCTCCTTGTCAAACTTCTGTGCACTTTTATTATTGTTTGCAGTTTGCTATTTCATTCAATTACTTCAAGATTTTGAGCCCTAGGGATGATCTTGCTGCAAATTGTTTGTGTAATGAGACTTTCACTTAATTGTATTAAATGCCAGAATCTGCATTTAAAATAGTGTTTGCCACACAGCACAGTCACAGAGAGACTCACAAGCTGGTGGATCTTACAGAGGGGAATAACACAGGGAAGAAGGATGCCCCAGCCACACTCAGGAATATCCAGGCTAAAATGCTCTCCTGTGTTGGAGGCATCCTGCTTCTCTAAAAGTGTGAGGTACATAAGCAAATAACTGTACATGCCCGGCAGGATCCACATTTCTGTTCTACAGTGACACTAATTCTTGTCACTAGCACTTCAAGACCATCATAAAGCACAGTGCTGAGTAGGGTTCCCATTTGATTTCTTCCAATATGGGTGTTTTCTGACTTCTGCTTCTTACTTAGAGAATGTTTAAGAAATAAATTATGCTCCTTCTTGTTCATATGTCTTAAATGTAATTCATAGTATATATTTTTACTCCCTGTACTTTGTTTCCACACCTACATCACTTTGCAAGGAATTGTTCTGGAAGAGACATGGGTGCAGCTCTCTTTAACCTACCACACAGAGCCAAAACTGCCAGAGAATTGTTGGGATAACTGACCCAATACTGGATCAGTCAAAGCTTGAACTGGTCATAGCACTCTGACACCACCCAACCTTTCAATAGAACATCAGAAAAAGCCTTGGTTTGTTGAGCAAAGTGAGCATCTCTGTCAGTTTCAGAGTCTGTTGTGTTATAAAAATGAAATTATTTCACATACTCTCAGGGCTGAGGCATTGAGTTTTTCTCAACAGCACAAACCTCACTGTGACCCAGCACAGATCCATCAAGGTGTTGATGATGTTGAAAACCCTTTAAGAGACAATGCCTCTGTAGCTCCTGCTGAGTGCTCTGACCAAACTCCCACCAAATGACCCTTGCTGTTAACTCCAAGAACCACAATGTATTATTTCCCATTAAATTCTCTTTGTGTAATACAGTGGAAAGGAATTAAATAACGAGCCATCAAATGGCATTTGTGGAAGAACCATTGGTAGACTTGTGGAGAAACCAGATTAGAGGCATTCCTCAAATCCAAGAAACACATGCACATACTTAGGTTTTTGTCTGTTGCAACTTGTGCTCCTCAAACAAAGAGGGACATTCAGCTACTGGCATCTCATTGAGGTCAGCTGTGAGTGAGCACGGTGGTTTGTCTCAATAATTCTCCTGATAAATCCTCAAGTGACAAAAGCAATTGTGAAAAAACATAAATGCTGTTTTTCAGTAAAAAACTTCCATCCTTCTAGACCTGGCTGTAGTTTTCAATCCCTAGACAAAAATCTAGGTAAATTTTCAATTGATTTCTCAACATGTCACTGAAAATAGGGCTTAGCAGTACTTGTAGTTGAGAAAGCAGAGCTGATGTTCAATCACTGTTGTGGAGTAAGGTCACACACTTTCAGCTCTCTTTTCTTTATATTAAACACATAGAGATGTGTCTAATGGTTTTGCATATCTCTTCTATGATAGATGTCTTCCTAATAGTGCTTCTCCTGCCTCCAGAGGTATTGGTAGTCTGTTTCAATTCAAACCAATGATTAAACTCCCCATGGCACAGGAGCTGAGCTCTAGCACAGCATTTTAGCAGGTGAGTTTTTAAAATCATTGAAAATGAAAGGAGAGCGATAGCTTTGCTCCCCTAGGAAAGGACAGCTAAGGAAAGTGATTTAAAGGCGGATTCTCAGTGGCAGAAGAGAGTTTGAATTCAAGTGGTGTCTGTTGTTGGGGACATACGATATGTTTATGTCAGTTGAACTTTCCTAACTAGAAATCTTTCAGTAAAAGGCTACTAAGAATAGAGAGGAAGAATAAGGAATACAGATTTTTATTTACTTTTTTTTTTTTTAACCAGGGCTTCTAATATAGCAACTTTTATGTATCTTCTTCATGGCCAAGAACCAGAGGCAGAGGAAATTTTTGTCCAAAGCAAGACAAATTTTCTCCTCCTATGGGAAATGTATGGAAGAAGACAGAAAAATACCTTTGACTGATGTTAAAAAAAGCATCACCCACCTAAGGCACCTCAGGTCTGGAAAGCATATCAAAAGGACCTTTGAACCTGGAAAATGAAGTTGCTTTCTACATAGTTGTCAGGTCCTTTACCAGTGACATGACAACTGTGTTTTCTTTTTTCTTTCTTAAACGTCCTCCTTCTACTATTCCCAACTCAGATGGAAAGAAACTCTGTATTTGGAATCCCAGTGTGACATATATATGACAAACCAATTTATGCAAACTAACATACTGATAATCAAAGAGAAAATGGCAAGTAAGCAGTAGGTCTCACTTCTTAATGAGAAAATGGCAGGTTGCACATGAAGTAGGCATAAATAAATGCCAAGCAACAGCACTTCAACTTAACTACTCAACACTTTTGAGCATTTATAAAACTCAGCGCCTTGTTGTCAGTGGCAGGCTGGAAATTAATTGCTATTTTGACACAAGGGAAGAGGCAAACAGTATGTATGAAGATGGATATGCAGGATAGCATTAAAATGTCACAGCCTTTTAACAGAGATGTCAAACAGCGGTATTGTTTCAGACAGCAGTTGCTGTGACAAGTGCTTAAAGAGGCTTATCTCTTGTGTCCCTCATTGCAGCCACTGCAAACATCTTGTACTCTCACGGGCACAGTTGCCAGTGTTTCCTGCTGGTGTGGCTCCTGGGCAGGAGAAGACTATGAACTCTTACATTGTCGTGGCTCTCACACCGTGTGATAAAGAAATGTATTCCTCATGATCAGTAATTTAGCATCATAAATCCAAAACTTCATGGAACTTCTTTATAGAAAAGGGGTAAAGCAAAGCCTAAGTCAATAACCCTCAGACAATCAGAAAAAATGCCTGGAATCAGTGTCCAGGACCAAGTCCATGTGGTGCCTGCAGTGAAAACAGGCTGAATATTTGTAGATGGAGAAATGAAGTCCTGCCTGCTGACAAAGCAACAGCATTCTTGAAAAAGTAGCTAGATTGCATCTTTTCATGTGATTTCATAATCTTATTCTGGTTCAGAACTTCAGATTCTGGAATTGTTTTTCAGAATCAGGAAATTTGAACTGCCAGTGTCATAGTACACGGTATGCAACAGGCTGCACATCTCTGGATACTTTTTGTCTGTCCAAGCTTATCCATTCTTTTCCACATCCACTATCTTAGGTTTTTTATCCCTACTTGATTTAAAGGGTGTTTGAGGGAAAAGTCTTTCATGGAGAGCTGAATGAGGAAGCGTGGAACTGGTTTAGAATAGGATTCAAGTGAAAAAATGAAAGAACAGAAGGGCAAGAAAGATTGTTAAATTCAGGTGTTGATAAAGCATTTAAGGCAAAAAAAAAGAGTAAGCTAAAACCAAATTCAAAATAGCTATTGTCAGTAATGAAAAGTAAAAAGACGGTTTAGGATTTCTACTTGAAAGGAGGTGGCTGAAAGATGCCTCAGATCTGAGTTACACTGTGATGCTGTGACTGTGTGGAGTAAGCAGAGCATTAATGTAACACAACAAAGGCTGAAGAAACCAGTTACTTTGGCAATTTATCTACAAAAAAACCCCAAAAATTAGGAAGCCAAAGGCTAGTTGGTTTTACTGTCTAGGAATTCTGCAAATTAAGAGGATACTACTTCACTTCTCATCAGTGTTCAGATATAACCATAGATTCCTGGGAAAATCCTTAGAATGGAGGTGTAAACAAAAGCTTCCACAATTTCAAGAAAGATAACAAAGTGTCTAACTTACTCTCAGCTGATGTCATTGAAATGGCAGTAATAGTAAGACATAACTTATTGGTAAAGAGCAGCTTAAATGAATTTAGGTAATTAAAAATTAAAAAGGCTAATTGTGAGAGGTTGGACAGGTTAAACTTGCAGTAGCAGATATTTGCACAGTTTGAAAGGAGTTTCTCATTCATGATTCTTCTTTAGTCTTCAGAACTGTATTTAGAAATAAACAAGAGTTATTGTGCAATATTTCCCTGTAACTTCACTAAACGTCACAGGAGGCAAGTAAACTAATTCATGTAATGTGAATTGACATTTATCATAGATGTGAAGAACACTATTTTATACTCTTAAAAAAAAATTAGAAAGGAAAAAAAGAGGCAGATCTAAGTAAACTAATGAAAGATGGGCCTCACAAAACTCTGTTTCTCTTTGTTCTGACTCAGGACTCATAAAGGATTTGCCTTTCGGCCCAGATAAAGCCATTTCCACTCTCTGGTAGTACATGCAAAATTGGATGCAAAAATGCAATACAGTAAATATAAATTTTGGCAAGCAGTGTCTCAGGACACCTCTGGCCTTGTCTTGACCTCAGCTGTTTCAGCCTTTTTATCTGAGAGAGCAGCTGTCAAGCAGTCAGGTAACTATGAACTTGATTTGGTTTAATTACTACTTGCTTTATAATGATAACAAGTAGTTTTGTGTGGACTGAACTGTTGGTGCCTGTAGATGAAGATACTGTGGCAGAGAACAGAGTTGGGACCAGAGGGCCCAGCCTTGACACACAGTTCATAGTTTTAGGGAATGAACACTGTGCACATTGAGCTTCATTTATAAAAATACGTGTGGTTATCTGGAAGCAAAAAATGGTGACAGCAAAATTGACCACACATTCAGTTAGGTTTATACAAACAGAGAAGTGATTCCATTTCTTCTATAATCTTGTCCCACACTCAGATAGGGAATATGTGCCTCTAATATGCACCTCATGCTGCATAAGACTTCTACAAATGCACTCTTTCTTTCCTCAAATGTTGGATGAGGATATGTTGGATTGAGGAAATAGACATTAACATTTCTTGGTTTCTTTACCACTTCTCCCACAAACTAGGCAAAAAATTCATCTATGTGAATACCCTAGCATTTTTAACTGCCCTCTGAAGCATCCCACCTGAACCCTTCATATGAGATATCCATGCTTTGAGTTCACTCCATGAACACAGTCAAACAGGCTGGCAGCCACCAACATCTTAAAACCAGATAAAAACAAGGACCCAGATACCTTCCACCAGACCAGGTTGCTTCAAGCTCCATCCAGCCTGGGCTTGAACATTTCCAGGAATGGGGCAGTCACAGCTTCTCCAAGCAGCCTTTGCCAGGGCCTCACTACCCTCACAGGGAACAATTTCTTCCTAGTTTCTAATCTAAACCTGCCCTCTCTGAGTTTAAAATCATTACCTCCAACTCCTCATGAACTTCAATTCACAGACTAATATAAAGGACTCTCCTTTGTATTTTGATTGAGTGGGAGAAATGTATTCCAGCAAATAACACATCTGCAAAAGAAATGCAAACTTTGCTTCAAAAGACATTTACACAAAGAGACGCTGTCATTGTGCTGTTCCTGGAAAACAATAAGCTGTCAGCTCAAGGAAGAATTAAACTTTATTTCTGTGTTTCAGTCTGTGATTTATTTTACTTTTTATTTTTCAGACAGAAGAAGTTGTATATTTGAACCAAAAATGAGCTTTTAGTTCACCTACCAAACCAGTCATGCATAAATACTAAAAATAAAAATCCATAGGGATTTTATTCTGTCATTCCTTGACAGAGTAACATAATTGGAATGACCTCCTGCCTGTGATTTTCTAGCCAAGAAATGCAGGAAATAATTACTCTGCAAATAGAAACTCAGAGTCTTCATTTTCTTTTCTGGTAATTCCCTAACAGGGAAAAGAAAATATTTTATTTACTAGTACCCCAAGATCAGGGAAAGTGGCAGTGTCAAACTGATTTACCTTGCCTGGACAACAGCTTTTTAAAAATATTGCATTAAACTGATTTTTCATTAAACAGGCCATAATTCATCATAGTGTCTCTGTCTGTGGGTTATCCTGTTTAATTAATCTTCTACACTAAATAAATACAGTTTCAATATTCTACATTATATTCTTTTAATGTTCTGCATTGTCTCTTGTGGAAGATGTTGAGTCCAGCTTGGTACTTGGGTCAGAATTCACTAACTGGAGTTGTATAGTCTCAGATAGTGAAGATTTAGAGCTGCACTGGGGCTTTATTGGTTGAGGAGAGCTGTCAGAGCAGAAAGTTTGCAGGGTGGGAGGTTGGATGTTGCTTCTGCTCAAAATGTTGTGTAAACTGAAATGCTTGCATGAGTTTCTAATTTTCACCTCAAAATACTACTTTGAATATTCCAAATTTAAATAAGTGGTGCTGCCAGAGGTACTGTAGTTTTCCCTAATGGAAACAAGAGCAAAAAGACAGAAGGAGAGGTCCTGGGTCAACCTCCCGAAAGACCAAAGTCCAAAATGCAACTCAGAGTAATGAGGTTGCTCAATTACTTGGCTTAGGAGTTTTATACCCATTTTAAACATCACCCTGTCTAGGATCCAGCTGGACATGGGCTGGTTTTGTCCTTCCTTTAGCGTACTGTCCTGAGGGGCTTCCTGAACATATCTAACAGCACATGGGGAGGGCATTTCCCCTCACTAAAATATAGAAAGACACAAAACACACAGAAATGTGAGATGTGATCACTTTCAGCTTCACCGCTTTCAATCAAAACTTCTAAATGTAAAAAGGAATAGTGGGTATCACAACAGAGCTAAAAAAACCTGTTGTTGTTTCAATCGAAAAAAAAAGGGACTATTGAAATTTTATTCTATTCATCATATTTATATTGATGATGCATTTTATTCACCATACTGCAGATTTTTTTATTCACGTGTATATTTTCATTCTATTAACTGGGATATATTGTATTAAAGAGCAGCTGATTACAAATCTTTCTCTATTGCAGGACGAGGGTTGCTAGAAGAGCTTTATGCAGCTGAAATTGTTAACCCCTCTCTTCAGCAACTGTGCATAGACTAAGTCTAGATGAATACCAAGTACATAGTAGAAGTACAAACTATTCCACTCTGACAGAATTATGGAACTGAAGATCATCTAAGAAATCTTTGTAGACTGCAACACTTGTTTTCCTGATTTGATATAAAATTCAATAAGCAAAGAAGTTGAAACTGAAAGGCAAGCCTTTGCTACCTCTGACCTCTTCATGGTTTAATCTATATTTTAGTTAGGTCATACAGACCAAAACAACAGGGAAAAAAGATGATGGTAAATTTTTTACTGTGGAAGGAACAGCACAGCAGCTCTGTGCTTGGAGACTGCTGCCTGAGCAACATGAAAAACTATCAATAGAAAAAAGCAAATAAACACACAAGTTGAAATAAAGTTGTCATTAATGGAAGTGAAACAAGCTTCTTGATATAATTCCACACCTTTCAAATTACTCTCATCAAACTGAAAAGCTATGGGACACAGCTAAATTTTTCTGAACAATTATGAGCTTTGCTTGCAAAAACTCTCTCGTGTAAGAATATATATCAGTCAACAATGACAAGAAGCACTAGACAGACTCTTGCAAACAAACAAGGGGAGGAATATCCTACAAAGCAGAGACCTGATGCTTCTCCTTGCACTACCTTCATGCAGTGTGAAAATTGTTGTATAAGACAATTATTTATGATGGAAATTTAACACCTGTTTCTAGGAATATGTGACTAAATATTCAACCCCAGAAACAGAACTGTAAGTGTTATTTTAATTTTTTTTTTAATACTCTTATATTTAAACAGAGAAGCTTTAGTTTTGAAGAAGACAAACACTTCCTATGGAATTTCTCCAGAAAGTTTTTCAAAAGGCTTATGTAGAGCTTTAATGGTTGGAGGTTTCAGTGACAAAGGTCTCTTTTGTCTTTCTGAAGTAAATAAACACAATCATAGTGCTATTATATAATTTTCTACTTGTGGAGACAGGCTTATTAACCTCAAGTGGCTTGCATTTCAACTAAAAAAATTCTCCATTTTTATAAGTTGCACATGTACTGGTGTGAGCTTAACAGCTCAAATTAGTTAGAGCACTGCTTCTCTTGTTAACAAATGCATTTTAAAATTCATCTTTGCCAATTCTGAATTGAGACTCAGAAAGACACCCAGATCCTCTGTAAAAAAGCTACACACATGCTCTTCTGAGGTTCTCAGCTGAACTAGAAGTGGTTTGTAGTTTGGGGGGCTTGTTTCATTTTTTATTTATTTATTTTTTTTAACATCTGTGAATCAGCTGTTAGTTCAAAGAATGACATTGCCCAGGAAGTATAGGAAGCTTGAAAGCATAAAATTCTATGCAGAACTGTTGTACTCATGTTCTTTCCTGGAACATGTTGTGGTTTCTTTGTAGAATAATTATTGTTTTTTATAGAATATGTGGGGGTTTTTTCCTAGGATTTTTGGCAGAACTCTCTTAAGTTTAACTTTATTTGCATTTTACATGAGACATTTCTAGCGATTTATTTGTTCTCTTTTGTTTTTAATTGTTAGGGAACAAAACCATAACAATGTTATTCCTTTGGAACTTTGTGGTTAATCTTCTTAGAAGACTTTGTTAAACAAGTATGTAAACACAGAGGGAAAAAGATCTTTTACAACTATATGCCAGCAGACCGGCAGAACTGAGTAATTCCTAATTTCCAAATATGATTTTAGCTTCTATTTTGGCTATGATAACCTCAGGCTCTCTAACGGGTTTTATTTTGAGGACCCTGTTCTGCCAGGTGTTACTGTGCCAGGTGTTCTGGAAGATGCAGCGAAGTGAAGCAAACTGAGGAACAACTTTCCTGTGAAGAACAGGTTTGCCACAGCTTCCCACAGTGTTACACCCTAGCCAAGAGCAAAAAAATAATCCTGTAAAAATTCCAAGGGGAAGACAAGGAGAAAGATAAGAAACACAGGAAGAAACAGGCCCCCTCAAATAACCTGTGGAAGTTAACTTTGTGCCCCAGCACTGTTAGAGGATGTTCTCTGTCATTGGTGCAAGCAGCTGGAGACATAAATACTGATTGATTCAGGGGCCACAATCTTGGTAAGGGCAGAGGTGGTTCAATAAAGTGACATGATGGAGTTCCCTCAGAGCAGATGGGATGCCTGAAAGAAGTAAAGAGGCATCGTTCTGATTTGGTATCAAAATATTAGATGTGATTATAATTGTATCATTGCCTTCCTCCCTTCCCACGGAAAGATTGGTATTGGTGAGGAACTACTTTCCAGTGCTACAATAGAAGGTAATTAGCAATTCAATATCTTTTCCAGACTGAGGAGAAGGGCTAGTGGGTGAGTTATGGAGTAATAACTTAGGAAGGAATATTGGTTTGGATGGCAACATGAATTTGTCAAGGGAGAGGGATGAAAATAAAACCATTAAGGAGGGTCTGGGAAGCCAGACAGAGAGGAATTATTAATTTACGTAAACCAATAATTTTGAGTACAAATGCAGACATTTTTGAGTCTATTTATTTCTATATTCAGCACTCTGATATGTTGCCCCATACTGTGCTTGCAGGAGTCATGCCACCGTGCAGGACAGAGAAGAGGATTGACCTGAGGAGCCAGGATTGGATTAATGTGGGGAGGAATCTCCACATGGTAACATGAGCTCACCAGAAATGGGAAAAAACCAACTTTGGGGGAACAATATCACAGTGGACAGAAGCAGCTTTATAGTGATGGGCTTAATGCTCAACAGGGAAAATGAGGAGATACAACAAGTGCTAATGAGGGCTTTAGAATAGAATTGACAGTTTCTCTGTGATAAAAATAAACCATCACCATCAGGTCAGCAGGCTCAGCAGCAGCAGGAATTAGCCTGCACACACGGACACAGAAGAAAGCACCCCTGGGCAGCAGGAGGCAAACAAATAGGAACTTCAGGCTTCCCTCAACTACCAAGGGAAACAGATGCATTGTTAGTGAGCAGAAATTGCCTCGTTAGGTGGCAAAGAATGCCAGCATCGTCAGCAAAGAAAGCTCACGGAGTTAAAAGCAGAACCGAGAGCAAATGTAGAGCCAGGGCTGCTGCCCACCACAGTACAGCTGATCAGCACAGAGTGCAGGTGCCAATATATATTATCTTTGGGGTGTCTATATGCATAATGTGTATATCTGTGTGTAAATGCGTGCACCTGATGCCGTGGGTGATTTTGGTTCATGCTGTTTCTCCCCTGAGGGGAGCTGAGAGATGGATGCTTGTTAGCAGAGATGGTTTCATGGCACCCTATGGTGGCTGTGCAACAGTGCAGGCCCCAGGCTTCACAGAATTACGTTTACACCAGAAAATAACAAGCCTGAGCTGGAGGTCTTGAAATCCTCATGATTCATGGAAGTTGGCTGAAGTGTCTTTCTCATTTAAAGCAGAGCTCAAGTTTCCTTGATCTGTGCTTAATATCTGTTAATAACTTCGGAAACACCTGTATCTGCCAGATTCTAATCTAATGGACTAACCATAATTCAGTAGAAACAATATTATTCACACCCAAGCACTGCCCAAAATGGAAGCCTTAATCTCTTACCACATTTCCAAATTATCCTGTTTTATTCATTTTTCACAGAGAAAGCTATCACAGAAAAGTTGAGATGTCGTCCTTATCGGGTGTGATGACTTTTGTGAAGCTCTTTCAAAGACATTGACATGTCTTCCTTCTCTGGTCCACCAGCCTCATGCATTCAGATCCATCTGAGCAGCTTAAAAATTGAGAGGGTAGCCCTCAGTAACATGGCTTGTGGTTTCTGTTTGCATCATAGTTTAAGTAACTCTATCAATGTGTCGCAAAAGGTCTCTAAAGGAAACATAAAATGTACTCAGCTTTCTCAGAGTATTGGTCTGTCTGCTGTTTGCAAAATAAACCCCTTTATTTGGTGTAAACGAAAATAGTGGCTGGCATTTACTGCCATCCTCAATTACTTTGCACATGATACTTGCAGAACAGAATGAGTTTTTCAAAAAGTGAGGGAGATGAAGGGTTTCTCTCAAGGACACGTCTGCCACACCAGTGCTTTCCACAAACAGACTGGTACTGCAGATGTACTTCATGGTTTGGGGTTTATTTTTTGGAGGGCGGAAGGAGGATGGGGTGGAAGGATTCCATTACATGATTGTTGTATAATTTCAGTCCTCAAAACAGAGACTGATTCTAAGAAAAATCATGCAAATATTTCTGAAACTGGCAGGGAAGAGGAGAAAACACAAAAGACTTCTGTTCTGACTTAAACCAAGGGGCTGATCTGTAGTTTGCACTCCCCAAAAGTGAGCCTAAGGCAGAAGATAGGAGAGCAAGGCAAGCGAAGGAAACATGCAATGATCTCCTCCCTCCCAGGCTCCAGTGAACTCGCTGAGCCTGCAGAGAAGTCACTGTAAGTAACAACAGTCAATGGATTTTCCTCCCACAGATCTGGCTGGAGAAAAGTGCATTCACAACTAGTGACACGAGATAGTTCACAGGTTAATCATAAAATGTTGAAGGAGCACTTTGGGAAGTGTTTTTCATCTGCCACCCCTCCAAATCCTCTTTTGGAGGGGCAGGGAACAACAAATCTCTGTTCACTCTGTCCCATTGAGGGCTGTAGAGAACCTTGCTGCATTCTTTTCTTTACTCTGTCCTTTCTTTTCCAGGCGGAAGCATGCCAGATAGTGAGGCCTTCAAGTACATTTGACAGCTGATGCATTTGTGCACGATTTACAAATCAGCTTTCTGCATTCCACACCTTGAGTAGTGGGTGTGTTTAGACTGCAGAATGCTGTTCTGCAGCATCACCTTTCCAATTTCTACTAAGAAAGCCCTAAACCAATACAACAACAACAACCAGTTTAGAAGGTGATGTTTGCATTTGCTGGTTAATAAAAAGACCCTCTAAACTACACCGAAACTCTGCTAGGCATTACAAATTTCAGCTCTTTTAGCTGTCTTCCCCTTAACCCTCACTAGTCCCTGTCCAAGGAGTTTATTTTCAATCTACATGATAAGAGAAAGAACCCCTGCAGATGGAAGCAGCAAAGACATGTAAAGACATCGTGATTGCATGTTTTTATGTGGATAACAAACCTGTAACACCGTAAATGCGGGATTTTCAGGATTTCAGATGTCTAAGAAGAGAAATGTGTTTAACTATAAGATGTCCAAAAAGTACAAAAAATGCCCTCAGTGACACCATCAGTTGAGCTAGGAAGGAGAATCTCCTCAAGTTGTTGCTTTGCTCAGTTCTTACAGCCCCAGATGCCCATGGTTGGCTGCGATTACCCTGGCGCAGGCATGATCTCCCACTGTGGCTCTCCATGGAATTATCTGCATATTGTTCCAGACCTTTTCTCCTTGAGAGTATCTCAAATACGTGGTCAGGTCATGATATACCTCTCTTATCATTCTCAGCTCTGACACACAACCCTGCTCTCAAACCTAAGGTAACAGCTGGTACATATTAATCACTGATATAAGTAAACAAGGAAGCATCAGCTGGCAGAGGAATTAGTCACAGATGCAGGGAGATAACACAAGGCCACAGTAATCCCTGATATTTGTACTCTGTATGGTACAAAACTAAGCATTAATCACAAGTATAGGGATCATACACTCTCATACTAAAGTTAAAAGAATTTTTCAACATGTTCCCCCATGTTCTTAAAGAAAAATAACTTGTTCAGTGACAAATTCAAGGGTCCCACTTGGAGACCACCTGAGGCCATGTTCAGGCATTTAGTTATGAATGGCTGGGAGCTGGTCCACTCTCTCCATCCATCCACTCTCTGGCCCTTGTGGATGGCTGCCAGGACCATTCTGGGAATGGACACTGTGAGTGGTCTCAGAGTGCACATGGTATCTGCTAACCCACAGTCAGAACTGCAGGATCCCCTCCAATTTCACACTGGTAGCTTCAGTACTATCCCTTTTGGCACAGATCATAGAGCTGATGTTGTGCTTCATAAGCTTTTCCTTGTTAAAAGAGAATTTGAGAGAGCGGCTTCAAAACTCCCAGCAATCCCAGAAAATCAGTATTAATCCTCACTTTTTTTTGTATGATAATAAATGAAACTGCACCTGGGAAGACAATCCACAGTGGCAAGAGTGAAATAAACTGCTGCTGTTGTCTGAATTCTGAATTCTTAACAGAATTCTGAAATGCAGTTAAGAACACCTCAACCGCCATTTATGTCCATATATAAAAATATATGCACACTCAGGCAAAACTCCTCTTTCCTCTGGGTCCTCCCTAGGTTATGTATTAAACAAATTAAGGAGACAAACAAAGGAAGTCTATAACATGAATTACTATTCCAATACAAATATTTGCAGGGTGACTTTTTAAGGTAATCTCTTCCAGGATATTTTATTCAAAATTTGTGTTTCTGTTTCAATTGTATGAATAGATTTCAATTTGCATTGAAGCATCTTTATATTTGTAAAATACAGAGGAGAATTTAACACATACTGTGGTATTAAACAAGATCTGAACTGAAGGAAATAGTGATGCTCAGCGAAATATTTGTCTTGATCAGATAAACTGGTGCTCAGAATACAAACCTACCGAAAAGGCATTACTGTGTCATTGATATTGCTGCATTAAAGTAATGAAAAGCAAATCTCATGTGCTTGATTAAATCAACCCTTTCATATGGAACAATTCAATGAAGTGCAGATAGAACAACAAAACAGAGAAGAGAACCAAAGTAGATATGTTTGAAGTGCCAATGAAAATGCAAATTGAATGAAGAGATAGTGAAAACATCAAAAAAGCTGAGATTTTTCATTAAAATATTCCCATAATAGAATAATATATTTTTTTTCAATCCTGGACTTGAATAACAACAGCAGCATCTGTCCTGGCATAGTTTTTAGTGAGATAATATACTTGGAATTATGAATAGTCAAGAGGCACTTTGTATTTGTACTGACATTTCTGTTCTATTAATGCAGGATTTCTCCAGCAGGAAATTCTATTCCAGTCTTGATACAGATTTCTGCTCATTGTTTTGTTTATATGTATTGGCAAATGCTCAGTTCTGTTCTGCAAAGGCACTCTCTAAAAATGGTGTTATGGATGTACTACTTACTCTGTTTTCATCATCATGTTCAAATAAGAAACAGTTTGACTTAAAATGAAAACAAAAATTAAGAGGATTTCTAAAAATAAATGTAACTAAATAATTAATTAATTAATAAAAAATACCAGGGAGGGAATCGTGAGGTGACCACACATTTACAGCTGGTTTCACACTTACTTCGCGTCTCGTAAGTTTTAAATGTGGAAAACACGTTTGTAAACTAATCATATTATGCAGATTCTGAGTGAAATATCAAACATATACTACCCTATGATTTTACACAGACCTGTCTACCATAACAAACATGATTTTTCTTCTCAAAATGCTGGTGTTTGTGAGAAATAGAAAGTAAGAATTGTGCGTAAGTTAAATCAATTTGACATTATATTACACTTGTGAAAGTGCTTTTTTTGTCCTTATTAACTAATAACATGTGGACAGAGACAGTCTGTTGTTTATAAAATTCAAAATTATCTGACTGGAGACTTTTTCTGTAGGCCAATTGTATGTAGGCAGGAATTAAATTTGTACTTGCCCCAGTCACTGTATTTAATCAATGCTTTGGTTTTGAATGTAGAAACACAATGTTTGGAGCATTGTATAAGTGAACAAATAAATAATTTTATAATGATTTAATAATATAAATATTTATCATTATTTTCAGGTCTTAGTGGACAGAGAGTATTCCAAAGTTTTCAATTTTGCATTTCTCTTTTTAGCTAGTACTGGAATTTCTGATAAACTTAATTTTAATTTTAAAGTCTTTTTTTATTTTTTATATTAAGTACACTGTTCTTTGTAGTAGCTGATTTTAACTGTGAAGTTATTCAGCAATCTGTGTGCAGGATTTTTACATCTTATGTTCTAAATGTTCTCAAAGTTTTTTAATGATACATTTAACTTATTTTAAAAGGAAGCAGAAAGAGAAAAGAGAATCTTTTCAACTATATATAGGCAGAGGAAACAGAATGAGGAGTGGGTGAGGAGACATCCAGTGAAACATAAAAGTGAGAAAACCAACACAAAAGGAAGGGGAAGGATGAGGGGAGACAGATTTGACACTGAAAGAGAAAGAGATCATTTCTGTAATGTACCATGTGAATGTTGAAACATAGAAGTAAAGAAATTTCAGTGCTTGTGCTTGGTTTACCTGAGTAATTCTTTTCCCTCAGCATTGTCCATGCAGAAACCTATACTAATACCATGGTAGATGTGACAGCAGCAAATAAAACACACCAGGTTCTCCCAATGGGATTTTATTTATGCTTATGTTGTTTTTTGCCTCTTTACATGACCAAAAATATCTTCAGACTTTTCTAAATGCTCACTGTTTGTTCATTCATAGTGAGAGAGTTTAGGTTTATGTGAAGTGCATTGCTCTGCCTGGTGAAATAAAACACATAGAAGAAATGGAGAGTAGCTGAATATGGGCTGAGTGGGACCTGTGTAATGGAAATTGCACTTTGTGAGGAAAAATTCTCTGCCATTTGGTGGGTAAGACATTTGTGAAGCCAGGAAGAGCTGTCACTCTGGTTCACTGGAGAAGTTATGACAACACAAACTTCAAGAACTGCAGGGATTTATACTGTTCACACTGGATTGAATTTATCATCATATAGTTAAGTCATCAGGGTACAATATGGCTGCATTTGATCAAATAGTTTCTCTTGTGGTTAATTTGCTAAATTAGGTTTTGGATTAATCTCTATTATGTCCTGTTTCATGGATGTTCCCTAGTAAATCTAAAATATTCATCCATATTAGTAATTCCAGGGGTCAGATTAATGAATGTCTTTTTTCTCCTCTTTCATTCAGTCATCAGTTTTCATAGCAGCAAGGCCTGCTTTGGACTGCAGAAACTTCATTCCCCAATTTTGTTGAGCTACAGCCAATTTTGGTACAGTTGTAACTCAAACCAAGGAACCCTTGGTCACGTGTCTCACTTTCTGCAATGGTGGGTAATTTAAATTCTGCAGGCAAACTCTGTGTAGTGCTGCACAATCAAGTTTTCACCGGGCCCTGCAGATCATTTTTGCTCTCATTGCTTTGTATCACAGCTTCTGAGCTGCGCTACAGATTTGTGCCTTCACCTCACAGCCAGCAATGCCTGCCCACCCTGGTCTTTGGGATGTTCTTTCATCCTGCTGCCTTTCATCCCTTCCATCTCTTAGTCACAGATAACAACACTTCCATAAGGTCTTGCCAGGCAAGGAGCAATTAAAAGTCAGTGTCGAGAGATTGCTAGTATTATATTCCATTTGAAATACATCCTTCATACTGAAAATCAGTATTTACCATGGTGAGGATGAGGCAGATGTGATACACTGACTGTCGAGGATCAGACACTGACAAACAAATTCCTAGCCTGCTGTGCCAACTGCACGCTCAGATGAGGTCTCCATGGTTGTTTTAGCTCTGATTATTGCCAGATGGATCACTTTAGCTTTTGCCTTCCTTCAGCAGTTAATATATTTTGTGTACCTTCAGTATCATGGTCACTTGCCATCAGTCAGAGCAGTAGCACATACCAGAAATCAGCCAGCTGTGTCTCTTTGGACAATATTTTGTTATTATTGCAGTAACTGACACTGCTTATGGCAAAATCCCTACAAACAATGCAAACTAAAACCTAGTAGAAATTCTACCCCTTTTTAAAAACCAGAAATATTTCTAAAAAAGAGGGTAAGGGTGATGTCTGCCATTTATTTAGGGAAACACATGAGATCAGCTGGATTATTTTCAGCGACCCCACACAGTTAAAACAGCAAAGCTAGTAAACCATTAAGTGTTTGGGGTTGTTTTATTCACTTCCTTGCAAAGCAATGAAGAATTGTCTGAGTCTTACACATGAATTTAGAAATTAATTTTAGATTTATATTAAAATATGAAAAATTTATTTGAAAGTGCTTTTATTTTGCAATGCATTTTTACTTAAAAAAGGCTGGTAAATTTATGTTGGAGAAATTTTTTTAAGTGCACATAACAAGCTGTTGCTGAGATAACAAGGTACAGACTTGTGAGAAGGAATTTTGCAAAAGTCATAATACTTTTACGTCTTTAGGTCTGGGTCTGGGGCTGAAGTTGTAAAGCACTGCTACTGAGTGTTGTGTATAGCAATAACTGTGGTTTATTTAGGTTCTGATTTTGTCTTTGAACATCCCTGACTGATTCTTAATGCTACCTTAATAGCAGTGCAAATTCTTTCTGTATGCACATGCAGGTTATTCTAGAAACATGAAAATGAGGCAAAACATTCAATTTATGTGAGGTCATGAAGTACCTGTTGAACACAAGGATTCCTCATTGTGCAGAGTCCTGTCCCACAGCAAGGCATGGTGGAGACATCAAGCCAGTCACATCTTTCACCAAGATTCAGAACTGAGAATGTTTTACCTACCCATAGTCTCCCCATCAGTACCAGCAGCCTGTTACTGGCCTGGCCTCAGACCCAAGTGTGTGAATTTCTGTATTTGAGCATGGAGAGAGGTGCTACTTAACTTATATGAAACTTTGCCAGATGTGTCCTTCTTTCCTTCCAAACTTGGAAAATGAAAGAACTGATTTATTTCCTTACAGTAAAGATAGAACCCCCCCACATCTTGCAGCACACGTTTTCACACCCAAAACTGAAACGTGATGTGGACACGTCAGAAATTTATTTTTGCAGACCCTGGATTTTTAGTGTGTGTAGTTCTTGGCTACTGTGGTGAATGAAGCAAATAACTATTTTAATTTCACATCTGGAAAATAGTATTTCAGTGACTTTACAGCCCATTTCACAGCCAAATGCCTTTTGTTCAACAACTGTGTATCTTCCTTTAGAGGCAAAACTTTATGATGAATTATGATTAGCTATGCCCCTCTACCTATTTATGTATTATCACCTAGAGCTATATTCCGGAGCCACTCATCTGTAAAATATGTTCCTACCATAAAGGGAACAGAAGTGGAAGGTGAAACTATGCCTCAGATTTTTAAGTGTCATTAAAAGTCTGTTCATAGTATGAACTTAGGTACTTAGATGTCATCACAGTAAGAAGCAAAACTTCAGGAAAAAAAAAAACAACCAACCAAGCCAAGCCAACAGTGCAACCCAAATTAAGGATTTAAAAACAGAAATGCTTCATATATAGTCCATTAATCTGCTTTGTGACCAGTCATTTGGGGTCTTGACAAGCAGTTCTTCTGACTTTTTGGAGGCCAACTATAAGTGTATTTTTAATAATATCAATACAAAATCAGGAACACCAGAACAGATTCCTAATATTACAGTATTTCTGAATGTACACAGTAATATTTAATTTAAAAAGTTAATCTGTATGGCTCATACACTTTTGCAAAGGCATATCTGATTTTTGTGGCATCACATTGTCCAGTCAATGGCACTAGGTCCAACTTGAGGAACATAAGAACTTGAACACAGACTCATTCAGGGTCTTCAGCCAAGATGGAATGAATGTGATTTCAAGGAAATTGCAAGCTGTTGCATTTTTCTCAATTATTGCACTCAGTGGCACTTATTTCAGTAGGGCACTGTGCTCAGAAAAGGGTATACTACTGACTGCAAGGCTTTTTCTCAAAACCACCTGGACTTCTTTCATCCTGCGATACGTGATGTGAGAAACACAAGAGAGACAATAGAACAATTTTGTACCAGCAAACCACAGGATATATGACCAGAATGCTGCCTGCTCCCTTCAAACCAAGACATCGGTGTGCAGCTGCCATAGTTCTCATCACATTTGACACTGGGGAGAAGTTTTCATCAGGGAATAACAAAAGGGTACATGCAGAGTCCTGTGACTCAGTCAGAATGGATGCACAGATGCACAGATTTAAGCACAGCCATGCCCTTAGGTCTGCCCTCATTTCCATTTGATGCCAGTGGAGCAACACTTCAGTTACAGAGAGAAGTGGGAAACATCTTTCAGATGTTGTAAATAAATCCTTGGCACCATTGCCTTCAAAAAGAAATATTTTCTTTTTTTTTTTTTAAACTGAACCCCTACCATCTGTTTTGCTCTCTAATTGCAAGTGCACAATGAAAATAATTCACAAATGTGTCATAAAAAATGAGATTAGAAATTATTTAGATCTCTGCTTGTGTTTCTTCTGGTCTTAATTCTGCTAAGGAAACATCTGCTTTATTTTCCTCTGCTATTTCAGGCAGTTGGAGAAATTGGTGCATTGTCACAATTAAATCTCTGCCATGACTTAAAGAAGCCCAGAGTGCATCAAAGAATCCTCTTTCACTCTATTTCACTCACTGGCACCTTTCATGAACATTTAAGTGCATTGAGTATATTCTGTGGATTTTTCTATTATGTCTGCTTTCTCCTGATTTAATTCTTAGGGTTGGTTCTTTCCTGAGGAGTGACAGGTGCCTTCAGGACCATTCTCATTGCTATGAAACTGCTCAAGGTTGTATTTCTGGCAGAAAAAAAAAAACCCAAACACCTGTATTGAATGCCAGCCACAGAGATTTTTATTTTTCTTTAAATTAATTCTTACCTTCCTTCTTGGTCACTCAGCTCTGGGATAGAGCCCTTCAGTTCTCAGGACTTCAGCTCTGTCTCAGTAGATGATCCCTCTCCCAGAGATCCAAGACTATCTCTGTCAGTGAGCATTTTGGCATTTGTAGGGCTAGGGAGGGTGCTGCCTAGTTGTTTGTTTGGTTTTTTTTTTTTTTTTTCTCTAAAATCTCCAAGTGTTCTGAGCAGATGTAAGCTCTTTGCAGAACAGGAGGATAAGCATAATTGAGAAAGTGGTCAGGACCAACCAGATTTGGAAAACAGAAAACCCCCCAGGCACACACACTTTTCTTTCTACACTTAACTTTAGGTAACCCTGAGGGAACTGATGTTGCTTTCACTTGAAAGCCTGCAAACCTCAGGGTGTTCTCTTGTCCATATACTGCAAACTGTGGAGAGCTGTAAAAGTGTGACTCATTAAATCTGAGCACCAAGGTGCTGAGACCTGCCCTTCACTGCCCTTCAGAGGAACAATGGGGGTGGAAAGAGAGAAACCTCTCTTCAATGCATCCTTTTAAAAGCAGGCAATATTTTACTGTCCTTGACTCTGAGCTGACCATCAAAGAGTGAGAGGGAAATGCTTTATCATGATGGCACTGATGGGGGTTTGGTTGTGCATGGTCCAGGCCGTGACAGAGCAAATGAACCCAAACCAGTGGATCTAAGCCACCCCTGCAAAACAAAAGGCTCTCAGGAGTTATAAGAGTATATACAAAAAATATTAAGCACGACCAAGACTTCAGAAAAGTAGAAGTCTAAAGACTCTGCTTTGTACAATTCTCTTTGTAAAGACATTATGCACTCAGCAGTAAAGTATTTCCCTAATGCACATTTGGCTTTATATTCATGACCAGACTTCACAGATTGCTCGAGGTTATCTAGGCTGCTGCAAAATACAATAGATCTATCTGGGAGCATTCCTTTCATTATTACCTTCTCCAGATTCCATGACTATTTCTTTACCTCAGCAGCAGATTCATTTTCTGTATTAATTTGTGAACTTGAAAGGCAATTTCTCCCTTACAGTGAAGCAGTATGAGAACACTCTACTAAAATATTAATTGATGTCATGCCTGGCCTTACTGAATCTGTTGTCATTCACTGGATTGGTAACTTGAAATCCAATTTCTCAATATAAGTCTGTGTGTAGTTGTGTCAGACTTGCATGCACTTCTAAATGACAAAGGAGTTATTTGGACAAGATAAGGAGCAGCATGAATTGGGACTTATTAGAAAAAAAACAGTTTCAACTGAAAGACAGGAGCATTTAAATGGAAAAACCATGAAATTTCGCCTCTTGCTTGTTAGCTGCATGTAGCAAATGATGTACACCTTAAAATCCATTTCCATGGTTTCAGTAATTTTCCATAAAGGGGCACTACTCCTCAGCCTAAAGTCCCTCTATCCTAAAAATATGTCTACAGATAATAGACTACAAATATCCAGAAATGTACACCATCACAATTAATTTGCACTTTATAGTGTGTAATGAATATTCTACATTCCACCCATCGATACAATACTGACTTTGGCTTCATGGGAGATTTTCAGAGAAGGAACAGGGACTGTAAGTACAGAGCTGTAAATATTTGGGAACAATGGAGCAGAAGGCTCAGCTACCCCATGGTCATCATCCTCCAGCTGAGTATGGACACTGGTGTCACGTAAAATTTGTTGTCTCACCATGTTTCCCTGGGGTTCTCAGGCAACTAGAGTTGTGAAAACTGGCATAAAGAAGTTAAATGCTTTGTAGTGACCCAACATTTCCCTGACTAATGCCAGCAGAATGGATTTATCCTTTGGTCCAGTCTTCTTCTTCAGAGATGCAGGTTGGAATATGCCAGGATCTTAGGTGGTCAGCTCAGAACCACAGCTACATTCCTACTGCTCAAAATTTGCAGAAAGCTGTTTGGAAAAAGAGATAAATCATGGCAGGCTCATCCACATATTGGGGACAGCCTCCAGCCTTTTCTTAGTCATTGGGAACTGGTGCAAAAATCTGCAGATGTTACTAAACCATCAGAATAGTAAGCTAAGGAGCAGTGTAATTGTGAAAGGAGTCATGATTGAAGGTAAGGAAATTCAATATAGGCAAAGTAAGAGGGATGTGTGTGGGAAAAGAGACAGACAGCTTTACACACAGAGCCATGGGGATGGAGATGAACACTGCAACAGCCAGTCCCAGGAAAACACAGATCAATGCTTCTGTGGAGTTAGAAAATAAATTATTTATTAGGAACCATTTGGACAGGAATAGAGCACAGAAAAGATGTTTTACAATATAGTAGTTCACCTGGTATCTACAGTTTGAAAACTGTGTTCTGCTTTGGTTACTCTCCTCTCAAAATGTAGAAGACCAAGAAAAATTAAGTTAAGGGTGACAATGGTCTAAAGTAAGAATGAGAAATAAATGAAATGAAAGAAAGCTTGCTGAGTGTATGGCAAGGGCACTGTGACTGATACGGGAAAGATGATCTGGGGTCTGTAAAAGACAAGAAGTGGATCCATTGCTGTGCAGATAAGCCTCTGTGCAGGGCAGGGATGGATCCTGGTGTGCTGGAGATCGGCTGGGTGAGCCTTCCTTCCCTGTGCTACCCCCTTTAACAGCTTGCTTTTTCCTGTGCTGGGACTTGCAGTGAGGTAAGGTATTGCTGGAGTTAGTGCTGTTGTTTTCAGACATAGTACTCCAAGACAGAGTTAAAATTCAGCCAGTCCCTCCTGACACTCCTTCTTCCAAAGGGAGGATAAAAGCAAGCCAAAGACAAACTCATGTTGAAGAGAGTTGTGGGGGATCCTGCTGCTGTGACCATTTCTCTTGCTGACTTTGGGAAGACTACTGTGGGCACTGTAGCTGAAATTTTCTTTCAGGCATGCAATGCACAAAGCCCAGCTCTCTGTTGAAATAATATCCTGTGCAGAGTCACAGGCAACAAACAACATGCACACCCTTGAGGCAAATATATTGATAACTTCCTTTCACCAAAACCTTATTGTTAAACTGCCAGATATGTCAGAATCTAACCAAGCCAGCCACACCTAAACTCTTCCCTCCTCATTAATGAGTACTTTTCTTAGAAAGACACTAGTTTTTACCCTGGCATAGGCCCAGCTGGCCCCTGAGAGGGTCTGTCACAGCTTGGTGCTGCTGCTATCATTCACAGCAGCTGCCTGTGTTCAGAGCAGAGTCAGATCCCCCCTCCAGTGACCACCTCAACTCTTATAAATATCCATGGGGCTTAGGTAATGGCACTGCAAATACATTCAAAGCCATCCACCTTCTTCCATTAGCACTCTTAGACACCACCTTTGGAAGCTGTTTATTCCTTTTTTCCTCACCTGGTTTACCTTCATATGTGACAATTTCCCCAGAGTAGCCTCAAGCGGACTAATTACAGTGAGGAACAATGAGGTTTTCCATTCAAGTTTGATTAAAAATGAGAGTGGTGACTAAACAAGCATTCACAGTTCCTGCACACAGGCTGGACCCACCACAGTGGGAAATTAGTGAGATGAACAAAGTAATATTGTTAAGTGACAAAGAAAAAGCAGAAAGTGCTTCCCCTCCTGCTGTGATGAGCCAGTTCTGGCTGAGCGAATTAAGAGAACATATGTTCCAAAAGAAGATATTTATCCATGCAGAGCAGAGGTTTTGTATCCACATTTCCTGCTGGCCATAGGGTCCCAGGGCTGCAGCTCTGATGTTGTCTGGTCTCCATCAGAAGCATGTTGGATGTATTTTGAACATTTTGCCTGCTCACTGGAGAGGATGCTCCTCCTGCTTTAAAGGAATGCCAGCATTTCTGTTGTACTCCCTGCTGGTGCATAGCTACAGCCTTGCAGAGAGTGGCCACCAGAAAACCTAACAAGGTAAGTTTCAAGGTAAACTTTGTTCTTGTTGTTTTTTCTCCCTTTCAAGCATCAAGTTGGTGAAGCAGCATTTCTGGCAGCCTTGGGGAGGCAGATTGAGAGGATGTGTGCACTGGAGTGACAACTTCAGCAAGTCAGCCGGGTGCCACCTTCATCCGGTCTGTTACACACACCAGCTGATGTGATCTAGAAACAGAACCCAGTCAGAAAATCAGTGCTGTCAGCTGTGAAAATAAACATTTTTGCAAATTTTTTTTCAAAAAGCACCCCCGATGATCATAAATGGGAGAAAACTGCGGTGGTTTTCATCCACTGCAGAATTTCTGCACAATTCTGCCCCCAAGAATCAGGCAAAATCACTGATAGAAGCAAGAAGGAAGCCTTGTGCTGTGACCTGCGCAGCAAAGTGGGCTGTCTGTGCACCTCCTGTGTCCACAGATGTCATTCAGACAGTCCCCTGAAGTGCATATAATCATCCACCCCTCATCAGATCTGTTGGATTGCACTGTCTTGCTTTTTAAAATTTATATCCATTAGTGCAAGGAAAAGTTTAGTGTTTATGGGGTGCTAAACCTCGTTAAAGCACACTCCTGTACTTTAATGAAGATAAATACCAGAGGATGAATACACAAAAGTGGCAATTACCCAGATGAAGAAGTTTTCATCAAGAAATTATGTTTTTTAAATGATTTTTTAAGATCAGTTTCTTTTTGCTCAGCACCACAAGAAACCCCTCAATCTCTGGTTATTTTTTTCAGATTTTTTAAAATAATGACATCAATTCTCTAGTTAAAAATGATGTTATTTTAATGATTGAGAAAAAAACAAACATCAAACCAAGAATGAATAATCAAAAGCTACCTGCACATCCCAAAATGAACAAGAAATATCACTGTTTTCTGAGTTTTGACCGCCAGTGTGGCATGGGCCAAGACAAGAATATAAGAGGTCACTCACTGATGTAGCAAGTTTTGTGCAAGTATTTAACTATATATTTTTCCCAGGTACAAAAGTCTTTTGATAGCTTTTGCTTCATTTTCAGAGCTATTGAGCATTCTGGTTTCCAAGAAGACTTTGACCTTACAATTTATCTGATACCTGCGCTCTATATAGTGTTCTTAGCACTACATGTGCTTCATTAAGTTGTTTTTTTCTGTCAAACCAGGGAGCCTACACATTGGATTTCTAAACAACCAAGCTATCTAGAGACAGATGACAATAACCTCAACCTTACTGTAACTTTATGGCAAGGATGCAACTTTCAGATTGGTAATTTGCCAGTGAATGATAGAAAAAATATGGTTTAAATAAAGAGGGGGAATGACAAGAACCTTATCTGAGTATTATAAAGAGTAGGCCATGAGCTTTAGTCCTTCAAGCAACCTCAGAAAAACCTTAAACTGCTCTGAGTAGAAAAAACAAGATGCAAATAGAAATAAAAAAGGCACTCTTTCTATAAAGAGGTAAATTACTAATGAATATTAACAATGAATAAACATACAGAATAGAACTCTCTTGTATTTTTCTTTAAAAAGACCTGCTCTCTACAGCCTCTAACTATTCTTCTGCATGCATAAAAGATCAATCAATCCAGAGTGTCACATGTAAAGAACAATAAAAAATTAATCATAGCATAAAACAGCTCAGCACAAGGAAAACAGCTCAGGTGTAAGGTAAAAGTACCTTTTGGATAGTAAAAGGTGCTTCAGAAGCCCCACGCAGCTGAGCTGTTCCCATGCCACTGGGCAGCACAGTATATTCAACTCACTAAGTAGGGGCTATGTGGAGATCAGTCTGAGGCTGATTTTGAAAAATACAACCTTTCTAAAAATGCAAGCTCCATTTAATGCCAAATAATCACTGAGTTTTGATGGAACATTTTTCTTAAAATATACTGGATCCAGTCTACAATACTTCATATTCTTTTATTTTATGTTGGCTGTTCTCCTGTGTTTTTCTCATCATATTCAGATGACTGAGGCATGGAAGGCCATGGAGCTGCAAACCACAGTATGTTGACAATTCCAATTATCCCTGCTCCTGTGGCTTACACTTGTCCAAATGGTGGATTTCTTTCCTTAAGAGCCATCACAGCCCCACTTGGTGTTAGCTCTACACTGAATGTTAACTTCCAAATAGTCAGATGAAGCCAAAACAGGTCACAAACAGATATTTTTTTCTCCTGTGAACGGATTAGGACAGTCAGTTAAGGAGGACTCAAACCTTGACATTGTCCATTCAGGCACTTAAAACTTTTCCCACATGTACAGCCCGCCTGGAAAAAGAATGCAAGGATGGTTTGTGCCAATGCAGAGGAGAGCTTTTAGGAACAGAATATGTAGACCAGCCACTGATGCAGATGTAGGGAGGAACCTCCGAAACAGCAAGTGAGATGTGCTCTGCTCTCTAAAGTAGTGGGGTGGACCTACAGCACCAATGTTTGCAGGACAGGTTGGTTGTGGCTCCCCAAAGGTGCTGGTCACAACATTGTCACAGAAATGGGAGGAGTTTCAGACACCTGGACCACACTTTTGACTGGAATTGGCCAGGACAGTAAATGTTCATCTTGATGTGCTTGATTAATATGACACCTGCCTGTATTCCTTACTGCTTTACACTGAGTGTTTGAAGTTTCCCTTGATCAATTCCACCTAGACTCCAGCACTTTTTAGAAACCTGGCACAAATATTATTGAAGCTTCTCAACACCCCAGAGAACTAGGACAAAATCTGATACATATTAAGGAAAAAGAAAAGTGATCTAAGAAATGTTTTTTGAAAGACAAAGCTGGATGGTTCTGATGGTTTATTCTTTAGATATTAGTAAGGAATTCTTCCCTGAGAGGATATGAGGTCCTGGCACAGATTGCCCAGAGAAGCTGTGGCTGCCCCATCCCTGGAAGTGTCGAAAGCCAGGCTGGACAGGGCTGGGAGAAACCTGGGATTGTGGAAGGTGTCCCTGCCCATGGCATGGGGGGTTGAAATGAGATGGTCTTTAGGCCGCTTCTAACCCAAACCATTCTAGGATTTTATTACTCTATGACCTTTTACAAGCCAGAAATGAGGAGAAAAGGATTATGTAAGTCTAAAGCTAGAGTTCTACTTCTCCATAGGTTTTCTTTCACCTAGGCCTTCAGCATCAAAACACAAAAAATAACTAGCAGCTTTATCAGAGGGCATAAATATGGTATGTAGATATAGTCAGAATACACCACAAGTGTGGAGGTGCCTCTCCCCTGAAGTTCCCGGGGGGAGCGACCCTGCAGTGTATGGGTCTGTCCGTGCCCCTGCTCCCATGTCACGTGTGCCCTACACCTGTTCCTGACTGGTTGGTTTGGGAGCCCAGGCCCGGCAAGAGAGCAGGGTCCCATGACTGGGATCTGCCTGGGAACTCCAGCCATGTGGCAGGAAGAATAAAACATCTTTGAACATCTACAAAAATATCGCTTCATATTTCCTTCCAAGTTCATTGCCGTCTTATACTTGTTCTAAGGATTCCCCATTACAACAAATGGTGGCGATATGAGGACATTCGATCCCTGAAAATGATTTCTAAAGGTCCGGAGTACACCGATGTGAATTTTGAGTAATTGAACTTTCTTATTATCTTGTTTTGACTGTACTTTCTGACCAGATGGAGAAATCAGAGGAGTTGTGGCTATCTGAGCCACAGAGAAAAATGTACTTGGAAGTGAAAGAAATACTAGCGCAACAAAATGCAAAAGTGGACCCAGGATATTTAGAACGCTTCTTCAACTGGCTTTTCAAGAATTTCTTTTATGTCACTCGAGACTTAATTTTTTATGTTGGTTTTCCTGTACCTAGAGAGGACAATTTTTGTAAAGAAATCAATAAGTTGATTATGATTTAGTCAAGAAGTGGAATAGTAGTAGAATTGATCTTAGCATCTTTTGCAATTGAAGATGTTCTCATAAAGCACATACTCAGTCCCAGAGGTGCAAGCAGCAGAGGTGCCCGTGACAGAGGTGCCTGCGGTGGAGGCGCCCAGCCCCCATCCCTGTATCGGAGTGCACTCCCGAGTGACAGCGGTCGAGAGAGCGATGACGAAGATGCTGGATGCGAGAGTGCATTCCTAGGGGTCGCCGAGGTATTCTTACAGTGAATAAAAAAGGAGAGCTAGTAGAAATAGCTGCCAAAAAAGGCAAAAAGCGAGCTGTGAGAGTAGAGGCTTGAGCAGCAGAGCGAGCAGCGAGGGCAGCAGCAAGAGCAGCGGTGGAAGAGGCGTGACCCGGTGATGGCCACCCCGTGCTTTGTGGTGTGCGACAGTCCAAGCCTGAGCCCCGCGCCGGGAAAGGCAGCGGCGATAGTGGCAGTCACTATGGCGACCGCAGTGAGCCATGCCGAGCCGGAGGCACTTGAACAGCATGGTGGCAAGAAGGGAATAGAGCTAACGCCCAGCAGCAGCACGTCTGTAGCCAGCAGCAGCAGCATCAGCGGCAGTGCCGGCGGTACAAAACCACACACATGTGAACGCCTCACAGGGCGTGGCCATGCAGCCATGCTAGAGCCTGGAATGCGTGGAGCAGCTGCACTGAGCTCCAGAGGAGAAGTGAGCACAGCGCCGAGTGGTGGTGCAGAGGTGGCTGAAGGTGGGGCAGACGACAGTGGTGGAGTGCAGCAGCACGGCCAGACTGGACCCGCGCAGCCCCACGTGTGATCCCGAGGAGTCAAAACCCTGTGACAGGAACGCACTGGCCGCCCTGGCCCCGGCGGTCCTGGCTGCGGCAGCTCCAGCGCGAGAGCGAGAAAAACCGAAAGTGAAAGCAAGAACACAGCAAAGCGGAAAAAGAAAGAAGTTATCGCAGCTAAGGTTTTTGGAACTGTAAAATGGTATAATGTAAAGAAAAAAATTATGGTTTGTTATTGAAAAATTATACAGGAGAAAGTACTTTTGTCCATAAATCTGCTATTGTGAAAAATAACCCCAAAACTAATGTTCCAAGCTTAGAAGAAGGAGAAAGAGTAGAATTTAAAATTGTACAAGGAAAAAAGGCAGCAGGTGTTACAGGCCCTGGGGGTGTCCCTGTCAAAGGCAGTAGATATGCTAGACAATATTCCCATAATCCTTATCCTTTTCCCTATCCCACCTTCCCCATTTATCCCATGCCCCTTTATCCCCCATAAATACCCAGCCCAAATTTCCCTTTCTGGTTCCCCTCACAAACCCAGGCTTTTCTGTTTCCCATGAACCCCTTTGCAATGCTAATGGGGGGGATGAAAAGGAGGGAGGGAAGTAATTAACTGTTATTTTCTAAGATTCCAACAGGTACAGAAAAGAAAAAATCCTCTCCTGACTCAATTTCCATCTGAAGCATGCTCAAGTCCTGCCTCCCTTCTGATACTCCAAAGAAAATCTGTTTGGACATTTGGGGGCGCAAGATAGTGGCTTCTTTTCTTTTAAATTTTTTTTTTTATGTTTATCCAACTTTTTCCAATGCTCTTTATTTAAAAAGAAAGGGTGAATTGTGGAGGTGCCTCTCCCCTGATATCCTGGGGGGAGGGACCCTGCAGGGTATGGGTCTGCCTCTGTCCCTGTCCCCATGTCACCTGTGCCCCATACCTGTTCCTCATTGGGTGGTTTGAGGTGCCTGGGGCCCAGGAAGAGAGGAGGGTCCCATGACTGGGGAGCTGCCTGGGAACTCCAGCCATGCGGTTGGAGGAATAAAACATCCCTGAACATCTTCAAGAATATCGCTTGTTATAGATGGGTCAAAATTCATAAGAAATTGAAACACTACAAATGTAATAAGTTATTTATGTGAGATCTAAAAATATAAACTATATCCTGCAAATTGTATATATGTTTAAACTTAAATTGTGTTCAGAGTACACCTTGGCAAGTCTCATGACATCTTGCTCAAGGAAGGTACTAATTAACATAAGAAGTGCAGGCAAGCTCAAGAGATGACCTCAGACCCAGGATTTCACCTTACCCAACAAAGATCTTTTTCCATCTGAAAGAAGCAAGAGATAGGATCTGCTGCTCCCTGGACATGGTTGATGAATGGACTTATTACTCAAGATACCTCATTGTCATCATACAAGGATTTCCCGGAAAGATCATCATATACTAGGATGAGTTACTGGAAACCATCAACCAGAGCACAAAGAGAATCCTTGGACACATCAACATCTAAATGTACCACTGAGCACCAGACCTGAGTATCATCGAGAATGAAAAGGACAATGGATATCATAGCCAAGAGCAAGAAAAACAGTATAAAAACTGGACTCAAACATCTCAAAGGTGTGCACTTACCTCTCTGAACTGCTGGTGGTCAGAGCTGTGTATGTGTCACCTAGGGTCAAGAACCTAGGCTTGGCCCTGCTTTCTTTTATAGTGGCTGATTTTGATTGTCAATTTGATTAAAATAAATTTTATTTGTTTTTTTATTAAAAATTTGGCTTGCACAAATTATTAATCCGATGAAATTGACAATTCATTTATAACATCATTTCATCTTTCCTTCCAAGTCCATCGCTGTCTTATAGTGGTTGCAAGGATTCCCCCATTACAACACATGAGAGCATTGGGGTGTGGTTGGTATGACTGTGATTAAATACTCATATTTCACAGTGTTACAGAAATCTCACAGCCCTCTAAACAGTGCTCTGTAATGGCTGCTTTGGTGCATGCTGGGGTTTTAAACACAAGCTGAGAAACAACTTGGGCAAATATAAAATTGAAAGATGCTGTACATTTTATTTTACTTCTGGAGCAACTAGCCATACTAATATACAAAGCCTTAACCAAGTTATAAAAATGTGATATAACAAGGAAAGAGGAAAATGAGAGTTTAATATAGAATCATACATTGATTGGAATGGATAGCAGGACATAATCTATGAATAGTTACTGTTATAGATATAATTAAATACATTTCTGCCATTAAAACCATCCTAGTTACTTTCTGTGGTGCTTGCTGTGATACCTATAATGAGTGATCCAGTCAGAGAGGGAATAAAGGAGGAAAAAGGGATAAATTAATTTCTCCTAAGTAACCTAAAAGGAGGCAAGACAGACCTTCTGATCTTCTATTAGGGTTTTAATTAACAGTAATGCTCAAAGAGATACATCCAAATTTGCAAGATCTGTTGCAACAGTTGTTGGAAAAACTAGTCCATGTTCAGCTTTGTGTAGGGATTTCCCAGTCCTCCTCCTGGAGGAACGAACTACTAAAAGCACCAACTCCCAAAGCTGCAATGCCACCAGGATATGACCTTTTTTTTTCTTGGTTAATTACCCAGACTACTGTGATCAGCTGCAAGAACTTGCTATTTTGTCATGAGAACAAGCAGAAAGAAATACTAATACTGACTATTAGTTAGCTGTTTCTCCAGCTCCTCAGCTTAAACACTGTCAAGATGCAGTGCCACGCGGAGGGAAGATAAATTAAACACCTTCCAGTACAGTGCACAGCTGACAGATGCAGCCTGGGAGAGTTGAGTGCGGTGCTGTGGTGGTCACACCTCCGCCAAAACTTCCCCAAAGCAGCACTGAACTCGCTGATGTAAAATAAACATAAATAAGAATGAAGCCCTAATGAGCTCTGTGGATGCAATTTAATCAGCTCCTACAGCTGCGTTAGGTGCAGTATCAGTGGGAAATCCACCCTGCATGCACTGACTCATTCTGTTAATGATGCATCATGTGCTCTCCCTGTTCCCTGCACACCCTGGGCTCCCTGCTGGGATCACAGTTGTAGCCTCCAATAATCATCATGTTATGACTCTTTCCAAAGCTTTAAGTCTTACTCAGATTATTTATTTTTCAGCTATTCTTTCATGTGTGTGCTTGGATACATCATTAAGCAAACACTTGGGTTTTTTTCTCAGAGTGCATGCAAATTATAGAGGTGAATTACTAATCAGCTTAGAGGTAGGACAGGGACATTAGTGGGAACTGCAGGTGGGTTCCTGCAGCATTTCCCTAATGTGAGGTAAAAGCAGCTTAAAAAATGCATCCTGCTTCTTCACTGAGTGCAGTGTCACAGAGGTCAATTTGCCTACCGCCAGCTTAAAAGATGAAAGAGCATAACCTCTTGATTTTTCCTACTGATGATAGTTAATGAAAAAATTTCTTCTTTCTTATGGAAAGCAGAAGTGTTCAATTATTTTAATGTTTCTCAGGCAAAAAGTTAGTGGGTTTTCATTGAAGGGTTCACTCCTAACCTCTGGTTTACTGGAGAGGATTTTGCTGACAATGATGTCGCTTGTGTTTGCAAATGAAATTTTGTTCTTGACATACTCATATAAAGGGGATTTAATTAGCACTAAGTGGAACAGATCTGCAGTGTGCAGGCGGTACTCCATTTTAAGGTCTGAGGTTAATGCAACTTCCATGTAGAAGAGCTTTGCCCTTGAGCTCGGGTGACAGAGATTTTATTCTCATAATGGTTAAGGCATTCTAGACAGGATGACAGCCTGCAGCATGGAATTAGTTTCCTAAGAAGAAAAAAATGAGGGAGAAAAAAGAAATAGAAAACATTTATAAGAGATATCTGTAAGGTAAAGTCTTTTAAAATAGGTAAGGAGGAGAGTCTTTGAGTGCAGCATCACCAGCGCAGCCAGGCCTTATCTGTGAACAGCACTCAATGTGTTCAGGGAGATATACATGTATATCTCTGTATACATGTATGTCTCTGGCTGTAACTAATACTGTCACAAGGGATTATCTTCCCAAAACATGCTGCAGCTCTCAGCTGGGGGTGGGGAATTGATCACTGGGGTTTCTCAGGTCTAGGTCTGACTGAGCAATCCCAAAGGAATGTAGGACTTCTCTTTTCTCTCACACTCGGAGTGCTGCCCGTGCCTGCTGTTCCAGCAGCACTACTGAGCCCTGGGTCCTCTGGCTCAGGCAAAGGTGCCTCTGTCCCAGGGTTGAGCTGTGGCTATGCCACTGTCAGTGTGGCTGCTGTCACCCTCCCTGTGACTCCTTGCTCTGCTTGCCTTGCCTTGGTGGATAACACACAGCATGGCCCGTGAGGGGCACAGAAAGAAATGTCCCTATCCAGCTCAGACTTTTCTGAGGGAGGCTGAACCAGTGGATTTTGGATTATAGAAAAATAACCCTCTTTGTTTTCATCATCATCACCATTGTCATGATCGCCTAAAACTTCCAAAATATCTCCCATTATTGAAACTGTTCTTGTCTCACAAAGTCAAGGCAGCAACAATCTGGAGATCTGCAGGTGAGTGAGTCACCCAAGTTTTGGCTCTATGTCACTACAGAGAACGCAAATTTTGGCTAGGGATCTCCTGAGCTGACATACGTGTTTTTGTTTGCTACATTTCTTGAAAAATAATTGGATACTGGCTCCCTCCTTAATGAAAAGGGTTTTCTTCTCTCTCCATTCTTTTGTCATGTGGAAATAGCAATTAAAGAAACAAACTTCACATAATGATAAAAAATTATAATTTTAAATTTAGGAAAAATTATAAAATATTATTAGTACATTTACTCAATGCTTAAAAATGGAAACGAATGCTATGATTTTGACCTTGTAGTTTCAAAAGCCCTTCTGACAATTCTGCAGAGGTTGGTGCATTGACTTAATGCCCCTTCCACACTTTGTGTCTGGGATTCCCTGCTGCTGAAGGAGTTTGGACATAAAATACAAAGATGACTTTGTGGTGAGAAGGAAAACATGCAGCACAAGAATAAGAAGTTTTGAGCATGAATGGCTAAACAATTCTGTCTGTATCCTGGATGCTCCTGTAGCTATTCCCATAAAGTGTCTATTCTGAGAAAATAGAAAAAAAGAAATAGCTGAAAAGCATGAGTAGCTAAGAGCTACAAGTGAAGCTGAAAGGTTAGAAAAAGTCTGCAAGATGATGAAGAAGAAGAAGAAGGGGAAGGAGAAGGGGAAGAAGAGGGGAAAGAAAAAGAGGGGAAGAAGGTGAAGATGATGAGGAATAAGAAGAAGTAGAAGTAGTAGAAGTAGAAGAAGTAGTAGAAGTAGTAGAAGAAGTAGTAGAAGTAGAAGTAGTAGTAGAAGAAGTAGTAACACTTGAGGTGCTGGTCAGAAGCCACAAGCAAGTAAGGACTGAAAAGTTATTAGAGGAGGCTTCAACCTCCTCCTAACACAGTGAGCTGGAAACAGGCTTGACACCCTTGCAATAAATGTGAAGTGTGTAATGCTAATATTAAAGATAGCTTAGCACTATTGATTCAAGTGGGTCCTCTCAGAGAAGCAGCTCTGTGCCACAGAGCTGAATATTATTTCTAAATTAAACCAAAATTGACTCTCTGGGCTTTGCAGCTTAGAAAATAGGAACAGAGGACAGAAACATAGGAACTACTTCATAAAATCTTCCAACTTCTGAAACTCTGAAGCCAGTTTGAGAGGGACAGGAGGGGCCTTTCTGCTCTTTGGGGAAGAATCTATAAGGGTGGGTTTCTAATATACTCAGCAGCAGCAGCAGTAGAGGCAGTATCTCCAGTCCAGAGTGAGGATGTCTTTCTGCATGCACAGCTGTGGGTTGTATATGCACAAGTATTAGAAGGGCTACTATTAGCTGTTGGGCAACTCAGAAAGAGTTTTAAAGACATTTTCAGCAGCTTTAATTTTTAATACAAATGTTGAACTTGGGTGAATCCATAACCATGGACGCCTGGAAAAGAACAGAGGGCCCCATTCATCTCCACCCTGGAGTGTTGATGCTGCAGCAATTTGCCACCTGCTGTCACCATTTTGCATCTGTGACATTTGCCAAGGTTTGTCCTAAGAGGGGGAAACTTTTGCTTCTCCATCTCCTGTGTACCTTAGTGTACCTTATTATTCACCTGTAGGTTCACAGTGTATCTTTCAGTAGATTTTGAGCAACAGCTTTGTGAAATGTTTGTCAAAAAACCCCTCTAAATGTGAAGCATAAAAGGTCTCCCAGGAAAAAATGGAGTCTGCCTTTGTAGAGACACCTGATCATATATGACACCACTTCAAGGCAATTTATCACCCCCTGGTGTTAAAATAAGACCAATAAATCACGGTGTGAAAGCACTTCAATCCACAGATAAATTATTACTCTTGCACAGCAATTTCTTCTGCTAATTCTTTCCCATGAACAACTCTATCACCATCTCGAGAAACACAAAACCAGACTTAAAACAGTCTTCTTTACTGGCAGCAGAGGAAACAAACCCCAGATAGTACAGATCAATCCCTGATCTTCAATATTTTATTCTTTTTCTTGCAACAATTCTGGTTTGTCTTATCTTTTTATTTTCTTCACAATGTCAGAAACAGCCTGGGAGCTTTTACATGGCACAGCCATTTCAGGTGCAGCTGAACAGTCCTGTAGATCAGCTCATGTTGTCACTGATGGTACCAACCATGAAGCCTTTCTGCTTCTTGTTATTTCTAACCACAAACACTTGGGGAGAAATAAGTTGATTTTTTTTTTTTTTTTTTTAATCTTTGGGCTGCAGAACAGCCTGAACAAGACATAGCTCTGTTCCCTCTTACGAATGAGTACTAAAGTCTGTATCAGGGAGGACAATGGGCTTCTGAAGGTCTAATTCTGCTCAAGCTGGCCAGCCGTAACCCCATGAAACTTGTGAGAAATGAGATTTATTGGTTTAGTCTGTCCTGATTTGATCTATCACAGATTACTGGTGCAACTCTGTTTAAAGCTATCAACAAATCAGTGAATTGCAGCAACACTGGTGGATATATTGATGATGTAAAGGAGGTTTTACTTGAACTCCTCTTATACTTCTGCTCTGAGTGAGTTCTCCAATTAAACTGTTAAATGATTTGACAAAAGCAGCCTATCTCCTCTAATTATTTCATAAAATTTTACACTTCCCTCAAACTAAGAGTCTGTGTATGAGGTTATTACAGGTAATGTTAGGAAGGTGTAGGAAAGAAAATATTAAGAATCCAAAGGGAGAAGGATGGAACTCTACAGATGAAGGTGACATTTTTTTTGTTATTTTGCTCTTTTGAAAGGTACTGGGTCCATTAAAGCCAACCAGTATGTCAAAGCAAAGATTTTCTCTTATTTTACCAAAGCTATAAGGATATAAAACACAGAGTCAAAGTTATGGCAAACTGTCACTGCCTCAAAACCTTGCAGTACACAAAATACTCCTGAACATACAGCAGACTGCTTGGAGGGAGGAAGATCTGGAGTGAGGGGAGGGAATTTAATAGGAACTGTAATGCTGTCCAGAACTAACAATATTATCTCAGCATTGACAGAGACCTGACAAACTTTTAAGCACTTCATAGATGTCTTCATCAAGACTGGAAAAAGTGCTAAAGGAACTGAAAAAGTATGCAAAGATTGGCTACTGAAAATAATTGTTTGCTGTTCTAGACAACATGCTAATTCCAGATAAAATTCAAGTGGAATTTACCCTCTTTAAATTAACATTTAACTGTCTGTGCTGCCACGCTGCCTCTGGACATCCCTATGAGCTCTCCTTGGCGCCACTGAGCAGCAGACAAGAAATTCTAAGCAATAGTTTAGCAAAAACAGAGCCCTGCTCTCAAATAGCATAATGCCACATAATCCTGCACATATTTATTATGCTAGTGGGTTAATCTCAGAGTGTTAGGCTACATATGCTGATTTTTACTCAAGAGTGGTTTAGTGAGGCAGGGTTTGTTCAGCACATGGAAAGAATCAGCAAAACAGCCAAATGTCTAAAGAATTTACAGCTCTGGGATGTTAGTTTTCTCTGAGAGATGTCTAAACTCGTAACATAATTATCAGTGCCATAAGAGTCCCAAGAAAGGATGACATAGGAAATAGAAAATTTATTTATTAATATTTTTAATTATCCTTCTTCAGGCATGCCTGAATGCTACATTTCTTCATTAAAAAGAAAAAAAAATATCATTTAAAGGATATAAGACAAAAGGAAAGTACCTATGCTAAGGATATTTTAAAATATATCTAGAACACTGAAAGATTTATGGGTCTCTATATGAAGCAGATTAATATCCACCATATTCATTCATATGCTGTAGATCGTTAGAAATAACGCTTGATTGCACTTCTCTATTTCCTTTTCTCCTTCTAAGAATTGTTAGTCTTAAATGTGGCCCTACTTCCCAGCAATTTTGCCTTTCAGATTATTTTCATGTCTCAAACAATAAACTAATAAACCTTATTGTTTTTTTACCCAGAACATCTGCTTTTTAATGTTTTCAGTTGCATCCTTAATATTATTAGAGATGGGAGATATTTCTTCCTGATCGTAAGAATTATTTCCCAGAACCTTCATTTGATACCATGTGTCCCTTTTTTTTTTGCTTATAAGTCTAAACTAAATTTGTGTACATGAATGTGCATACATCTGCCCCCCTGCCAGCCCACAATAATCCTGCACTCAGTGCACGATTTTTGGATGCTCCTAGAAGAACTGAGGCCCAAAATACAAAGGTGAATAATGAAGACAAATTTTTCTGTTGGAAAAAGAAAGCATGATGAGGACATTCTCCATGTTCCACCCTTTTTTCTTGGTTATATACAATTTGTGTTCTGAGTATAGCTGTTGTTAACGGGGAATGGTTACAACATGTATAAGACAGCGATGAATGTTGGAAGGAAATATGAAGCAATATTTTTATAGATGTTGATGGATGTTTATTTCCCTCCAGCCCCATCGCGGCCAAGGTCCCATGGCCGACTGACCTCACACTCACGAGACTCCCCCCTTCTTTCTGAGCCCGGGGAGCCCCCAACAACCAATCAGAAGACAGGCAGAGGCCACACATGACATGGGGACAGGGATAGACCCATACACTCCAGGGACCTCAGGGGAGAGGTACCTCAACAATTCACCCTTTGTTTTTTAATAAAATGAGCATTGGAAACAGCTGGAAAACATAACCAAAACTATTTCAAGGGAAGAGAAGCCACTGTCTTGAATCCCCAAATGTCCAAACAGATTTTCTCTGGAGCGTCTTAGATCTGACAGAACCCTCTGAACATGCTTTGTGGGGAAACTGAGGCAGGAAAGGGTTTTTTCTACTTGTACCTGTTAGAACTTTTAACAATGACAGGTAATTTCTTCCCTCCCTCCTATTTATCCCCCCTTTGGTATCAGAGAGGAATTGTGGGGAAAGGGAATTACACAGGGAAGCCATAGTGTGAAAAAATGGATTGGGGATGAATTGGGGATGGGATGAATATAGGAAAGGGTTCGTATTGGGTACAGGGTAAAAGGGAAATTTAGGAGTGGGAAAGGGAGGTAGCTGATATGGATATGGTTTACAATTCTGCACATACCGACTGCCTTTGACTGGAACACCCCTAGGCCCTGTCACATGGGCTGCCTGCAGGCCTTTTCTTCCTTGCACAATGTCAAATTCTACAATTTCTCTATCTCCCAAGCTTGGAATATATTTTTGGGGTCATTTTTCATTATGGCAGTTTGATGCACAAAAACATCTTTGTTGATGTCTCAGCTGGTTAAAACCATAATGGTTCTTTACGTTATACCACATCACAGTCACCAAAACTTTGTTCACGATGCTTTTTTCTTTTTTCTGTGTTGCTGACATTTGTTGCTTCGCTGTGTTTTGCTTTCACTTTCACTCTCACGCCAGGGCTGCAGCAGCCAGGATCGCAGCTGCCGCTTCTGGCCGCCGCCTTGCTGACTCTGACATCTCGGTGGGTCCCCCGCATGGCCGCCGCTCCACACTTTCTGGGCAGCGCCGCTCCAGCGCATTTCTGGGCTCTGCGCTCTCTTGCGTTGTCCCTGCCCACAGCTCTGTGCCCTGCATACGATTCAGCTCGGGCTCAGCGTGGCCCCGTGCTGCACCATCCCGTTAAACGGGCTGCTCCGGCAGACCCAGGTGGCTTCCCCACGAAGGTGCCACCACACCGCTTGTGTGTCTGAGGGTGAACACGGACGGACCCACGCTGTTTCCAGGTCTGCTCCTGCAGCCACCACAGCCCGTGCTAGCCCCGCTCCCACCGTGCCTGGCCTCACTGGCTCTCCCACTCGCAGGAACTGCATCGCCACTGCCCACGGTGCACCGGGCGCACGTGGCCGCCATCTCCGGGGCAACAGAGGAGCCCATTGCAAAGCATGTGCTGCTCGACCACATGTTCTCATGGTGGACTCCATTGACCACCACTGGGACAAGAGCGGGACACAGCTGATACTGCTCAGCAGACTCAGTAATCATGTAATATTCACGGAAATAGTCTTGCATCAGCATATTTTTTGATTCAGAAATTAATTGTGTCCAATCATTCTCCAAAAAGTCCTTGGTAAGAAACAAATCCCAAGAAACACAGAAAAGACAATCATTAAACAACCATGCTAGGAAGTGGCTTAGTTCCTTCTGAGCTTGAATTAAGCTAAAATCTACAGATCGCTGTTCAAGAACCTTTTTTATTTTTAAAGCAAATATCTCTTTGTGGTTCAGAGAGCCATGTCTTTCCATGAGTCCTCCATCATTCAGAGATGGGACAGAAGAACAAAAGCAAGAAGAGATATCCAGACTTTACTCACGAATCACTTTCTCCAGGGATCATTCCCCAGCATCTCCACCATGTGTTGTAACGGGGAACGGTTGCTACATGTATAAGATAGCGATGAATGTTGGAAGGAAATATGAAGCAATATTTTTATGGATGTTGATGGATGTTTATTTCCCTCCAGCCTCCTCATGGCTAAAGTCTCATGGCTGACTGCCTCACACTCACGAGACTGCCCCCTTCTTCCCAAGCCCAGGTAGCCCCCAACAATCAATCAGGCCACACGTGACATGGGAACAGACCTGTACACTCCAGGGTTCCTCCCCCCAGGACCTTGGGGGAGAGGTACCTCAACAGATAGAGAAATATCCCGATCCACATTTAATTTGTGCTGGGTTGGCTCTGCCTGCACTGCCAGCTAAGAGAGGAACATCCAGAAAATAGAATTGGGTCCCATCTCACTGACAGGCCACTTGTTTTCATCCAGAGGTGCCTTCCAAGCTTGTCTTCCATCCCTACTGTCACCTCCTTCATCTGGGTTTTGTTCATGTTCCAAATACTCTTAGTATAAGTTGCTGTTAATAGACTTGTTCACCTCTATCATGTGTATTATTTTATTTCTTTTCCACCTTTTTAAATGTAAAAAATCTTTTGTTTTGTTAATCCTAGGTCACAGCAGAAACTACTCTGTTGTGAATGAATTTATAGTATTGAGTTACAGAAAAAATAAGAAAGAAAACTGCAGAAATCGCTTCCATCATGGAAACACATCACATGGTGGGAATTCTGTTCTTTTTTTTTTTTTTTTTTTTTTTTTTTTGAAAGGAGGGGTTAGAAGAAAATCTAAAACACTTGCCATAAAAACTTCCACAATGTGAAAAAAGTAGGATGGTAACCAGTGTGACTTTCATAATTTATGGTCTGAGAATAACTATTTTATTTACATTATAGAAGGGGGTTTACTATAAAAGTAAATTCATAGTTCACTATGCATTGGTTGGTTTACACCAACTCAAAATTTAACTCACCAGGAATTTTGCTTACAACTGGGGAGCTGCACACATCGTGACATGTAAATATTGACAGATTACTGTGCTTTTGCTCCTTCCAAACAAGACACTCAAAAGGGGAACAAATTTCATGCTCATTGCAGAAGAATAGACAGGCATAGAATGAAAAATCCAACAAACTTGCCTTCTCCTTGTCCCATCAAGAGCTGGGCAAACATCATCAACAATCATTACAGCTCAGGAAATTACTTATTCAAACATAGTGTTCAAACTTTAGGATTTTCTCCTTTTATGTGTCTACAGGAACAGCCAAAGTTGTGTTTTATCCATCAAGGTTTTCAGGTACTTTTGTCAATTAACTATAATATTTGAAGGGCAATGTGAGGTCTATTCTAATTGAGTATTCTGGCAGATGGTCCACATTCCCTCTAATTATTTTACAAGAAGTCATTATTTCTCTCAGCTAGATGGGAATTCAGCTAACAGTAGATGATATCTGGAGCACGTGGAGTACACTGTACTGAAGGGGGGATGAAAAGCAGATGGAACCAGATTCACCTCAAGGAGGAATTGGCACAAACTGAAATTCAGGAGGCTCCATCAACATCAGCAAACATTTTCTCACAGTGCAGGTGACTGAGCACTGTCACAGGCTGCCTTGTATTTAGGGCTAGCTTTTAGGGTTTGGTTTAGGGTTACAATTTTCATTTAGAGCTAGAATTAGGGACAGAGTAATGCTTATAGTTGTGCTAATATTTACAGCTAGACTTAAAGCTTTATATTCTATTTATTCCACACAAATAAGAGACAAAATAATCAATAATCTGGAAAGTAAATCCTGGCAATTTCTAAGATTTTGAAGGAGATTGTCAATAGGTACAGTGGGCACACAGTTGGATGCAATCCATTATTTATGCCTGAGCTCCCAGAATCTGATTACCAACAATGCTGTAACTCTGGAAGTCTGCTACTACTGCATTAGTCTTTAGATACCTGGACCTGAAGTGTTTTCACGTGTCCCAGATTCTTCCCCTGGGTAGTAGAACTCATATCATGAGAAAGGAAAACCAACCCACTGCTTGAAAAAAATCTGACACTGATTCCATAACTTGATGGTGTTCTTTGGCCTTCCTTCTATTCTTCTTTTCTGTCCCTCAGCCTCTCTCCATTTATTCCACTCTAAGCTATCATAGGCAGCAGTACCAAAACATGATAATGTTATCTCTAGGCTACAGGAGTAACCCAGAGAAGCTTCCAAGGTGCTGAAACACTTCTCAGTAGATTCACAAAGTCTTCTTTGGATCATTTTGTCCCCTGCCAACTAACAGTCCTTAAAATAATTGCTAGGGAGGGCTTGGGCAAAAATTCTGTCAAGAAACCCCTCACAAAAGTAGTTTGTACTGGGATACCCTCTTCTGGAGGTTAAAAATATTTACCAGGGGAGACATAGTCTGTTCTATGCTAGATAGGCTCTGTGAGCAGGAAACTCCCAGGCATAGTTAGCTCAGAAGTAAAGACCTGACCTCAGTGGCCTTAGCCAACATTGCTGCCATTTGAGAGAAGAAATTACTTTGCATTCCAAATCCTTTCGACAATTTCTTTTGGGAAACCTCAATGCTTCTGTACATATTGTTCTTTGGGACCATAAGGACACTTACGTTGCAGTGTGAGTAAACACCTGAATTCAGAGCAGGACAAAGGGTGTTTGTGAATGTGTGCACATGGAGCAGGCTCCTTAGGAGGGAGGAGAGAGTGGGACAGATTAAAGCAGGGGATAGAGGAGGGAAGGAGGCAGGGATGGAGGGAAGAGGGAGAGAAAGAGCGAGCGAGAGAGAGAAAGAGTGAGCAAGAGAGATCAGCAGTTCTGACTCCAGCATTGATCTAGCTGATGGGATGTCCAAGGTCCTGTGTCCTGGGCTTTGTTTGGGTACCTTTACACAAATTAATTTTCCCCACTCCGGAGTTAAGTTTCTCATTTTCTATGTAAATTAGTTACCATGTTCTGTCTGCTTTTCTTTCTGGAAATAGTTCAAAGGGCTTTGGGGTCCTTAGGTCTTCTTGATTCCCCCCTACACTGCATGACCTCAGCCTCATTCCTGCACTTGCCTTGTGTTTATTTTGAGGAGCCAGAACAATGACGTTTGTCCCAGAAAAGTGCTGTCTTACCCCCATATCCTGTTTTTCCCTCACAGTGTGTAATTACCAGCAATCCTTCACTGGCTCCATGGCTCTCCAGCTATCTGTGTTTGACACTTCACATTAGGGCCCTGGCCTTTCATACCATGAAATCATATCCTTTGCAAAGCCAGAGGAAGAAGTGTCTGTAAATGCACCCTCCTGTTGCTTCCAGACAAGATACAAATACCTTGAAGTGATCCTTGCACCGAGATACATCTGAATGCCACAGGAGCTCTAAAGACTCCTCTGGCTCGTGTGGCACGGCTTGGCCACCCAATCTGCTGGGTGTAGCCAGAGCTTGTGCACTGTGGTCATTCACACTGTGCCCATGAAATTGTCTGTAGCTGTAGGCTTCTGGAATTAGTACTGCTCTGCAAGTTCACCCATGGGCCTCTTGGCATTCCTGCATTACTGCTGTGCTCCTTGATCAAAAAGGTATTAATCACCTTCTGACAAAGTGAGGCAAGAGTGACGGGGAATTCATGACTAAGTGCGTTTGCCACTGTTAGCTGTATATTTGCTCCATTTTCTCCATGTGGCTGCTCACAACCCCCTCTCTGATGCTGTGCACCATTTCTAGGATCGTTTTCTTCTGAAGCACAGCAAATGCTGCTTCCTACATTCCCCACACTACCCTGGGTTTCCCTCTGGACTCTGCAGAGCATGAAGTAATCCCTTACCTGTGACAAGGCTGAAGGGGATGGCAAATCAGAAGTTTCTCCTGGGAGAGTTCACAGGTAAGTGCAATTATTCCTGCGTTTCCAAGGAACCCTGGATTTGCACACACCCCAAAGCTGCTTCTTTGTTTCTTGAGCAAGACCAAACATCTCAAAGATCTCACAGAGCCTTCATGTTCTTAGAGGGTAATTATGAAAGTGGGGGCAAAATACCTCCCAGACAGAGATGTCAACATTTATACATATGCTAAAATTCACTATACGGGGCCACGATGTGCATACATGCTCAGAAGTGTAACTAGTTTCAAAAAGTGCATGTAGATACTCTTGAAGTGTTTCAAAAGTTTTTGGTGTTTTTTGTTTTTTGTTTTTTTTTTTTTTTTTGTTTTGTTTTTTTTTTGTTTTTTTTTTTTTTGTTTGTTTTTTTGTTTTGTTTTAGTTTTTTTTTGGCTTGTATCACTATAAATCCTACACACTATCCTAAAATAGTGAAGTGACAGTTCTAACAGAATTTCCTTACCATTCTTTTTGCCACTGAATCCCCTAATCATTACAGCCAGACTTCACTCATCAGTCTTCTCCAGGTTAACATACAACAAATTCTCCTTGATAGACATATTTAAACAAATAATTTGTTTAGACTGTGGAGTTTTGTTTGTTTGTGTTAATTTATTTAAAATCAAAGGAAAAGCAGGAATTCAGATACTGCAAAACCCCCTCCAAAAACTGGCAAATATCATTCAAAAGACCAGGACTGTGAAGATGTGATCCAAATGTAGTAATTCCCATAATGAGATGTCATTACAAATAACATAGTTTTGCTCATGCTTTTAACTGAGAAAACCAACCACGCACAGGCCAGTTTAGTAAGTGAGGTTCTGGCAGCTTTGCATCCAGGAACTCAGCACTTCTGTACAACAAATCAATGTGCTTACGCAGAAGCTTCTTATAGTTTAAAATATGCATCATGTCTTTGGGTATCATGTGGGAACTCACACATCTTCTAATCTGTTCAATAATAGCTACTCATCACCTCTTTTGGGTATTAGGCTTACACATTATACTACTTTCACATAACCTATATGGTTCACTTAATTAACTCAGTACTTATACATTTTACTAACTTATCCATAATACAGCATGTAGACATTTTGCAACTGCTGTGCATGAGATTACACATTACTTGATTGGTCTCTTCACTTTGTCCAAGAGTTCCATACACGCTTTTCAGATAATACAATTGGTTCTTAATCCGGTGCAGCACAGTCCTCTTTATCTGTTCCTTGCGGCCTTGGTATTTTAGCCCTTCTGCTTCTCCTTTCCCAATTCTAATTTAGCACAGTTTATCTTTCAGTGCCTTTCAGTCCTTGAAGCTCCAGATCCAGACAAGCAGAGTCAAGATGATGGCAGCAACAAAACCCATTCAGTGATCAGCAGCCAAGTTAGTCTAGGAAATCCAACCAACCAGACAGCAAAGGACAGAGAGCAGATTGTCTTACCTCTCTCTTCTCTTCTTATTATTATTCTCTCTGAACCTTCTGGCTGGGTTTAAGAACCCTCCAGGAGCTGAGCTGCTATACCTGAAGGTGAATGGCCAGGTGAAGCTGGTGAGGGTAATTCCAGCCTGGTCTCTCTCTGAGGGCTCCAATAGGAATAACTAAAGATGGTGTGGTTGGGGTATGTTATCGTGGTTCAAAACACCTTACATCAGTTGCATTATTTAGATAAAGAAAGGAGTTTTGATTTGTTAATTTCAAATTTTGCCAAAGCCTATTTTCAAAATATCTACCTCATTCTCTGTCATGACAAGTTCTAGTGCAGCAGAATCAGCCCAGTGTTACTGGGCCACACAGTTTAGCTCCTGTGAACAGTGGAAAGCCACTGTAGGGACAATTTTGTGAAAAGCCAAGAATTAAGTAATTTAAATTAAAAACAAAATAAAAGCAAGAATTGGAGGAAAGCTGTGAAGTTCTAGATATATAAAAAAAATTAAAAAATCATTTTGTTTATCACATCTATGCTTCTCTATTTCAGCTCCCCACTTGTTAACTCAGCCTTATCATGGAAGGCTTGCTATGGCAGGGAGTTAAAATCAGAAGAGAGGGAAAGGGTTGCTGTGGAGCCTGAAAAACACAATGTGATGTGTAATATCTTGATAAATCAATATCAGCTGTTTGAACTACGTGCCTATTTGGAAAAATATCCTAATCCACACATTATTTTCTGTAGATACAGGCTTCACCTTGGAAAGAAGAGGTGCCTGCAGTTTGCCTTCTTGAATAGGAGTCACTCAGTAGTTTCCAAGCAGTTGGTGGCTTCTGTGACCTTTCTGCACTCAGCCTCAGCAGGATTTGCAAGTAGTCCTGTGGATCACAGCCATGAAAGGAACTTGATGAACTTTTGCCATTGCAAAGCCTCTCAGGAGCTCACATTTCAACTCTGCCTTTGTGGTTTCTCTTCTTGTTGGCCCTGTGCTGGCCTACACTGGTTATACCAACTTAAGCGCTTTCACAGAGTGTCTTCAAATTCAGCAGATTCTTTCAGGCTTGACCCCTCTTTTTTTGCCCCAGTCCGTCACCCCTCACCATTACAGGCTTCTTTGAGCTGCTTGTCTGACTTCTGCATCACAGCTGTTGAAAAATACAAATGTTTTGATGTGCAGTGTTTGGAGAAGAGGCACAAAAATATCACAGTTTTCAGGACCTAATCGGTCCCTCTGAGTTTGCTGGTCTGTGACTGGTGTGATCTCTCTCTGTGTCCTTGTTCCTTCTCAGCCCTGCAGCTGCAGTGGAAGTATAAGCAGGATGAAGCAGAGGCCTTGATCCAGCAGCGTTTTGGAAGGAAATTAATGAGTCTGATCTGAGAAACAGCATGAACTCTCACATCTGTAAAATAAGTAGACAAAACAACTCCAGGATGATCTGGTTCACCCTCTCTGAAGGGCTGCCACAGGCTTCCTGTGCACCCCAAAGGACACTGGCAATGACAGGTGACCTCTTTGTCAGCACAGACTGATGGTGACAGCACAGAGCAGCAGGCAGGTATCAGTGATAACTCCACTGCCTCATAAGAATTTGAATCCAGCCTTTTTAGCACAGCCACCAGTGGATTCAAACAATCAGGAAGTCAAATACCTTCACTTTGACACATTTATATTTATCTTTGTATTCTTCTAGCAAGCAAAAGGAAATTAATAATCTTAAACTGAAAGAAGTCTTGTGTTGAATGCCTCAGTTTACTGTTACTGTTTCAGTCCATAAGGGCTGTTGTCTGCAGCTTAAGGTCTAAGGAGATCTGTGCCTTTGTTATCATCTGTGCATTGTCTCAATGCCTTAGGATTATCCTCCTCTCCCTCTTTAGTTTGATGGGAGCACACCTCTGCCATGAAGGAAGAGTTTCTAGCAGCAAGACAATATTTCTTTCTGTATTTTTTAATATGTACTCACAGATGTAGCCGCTGTTTTAGGTGTGTCATCTGTGGCACAGAAAATTGACACTTTTTGCCCAAACATGAGGAAGTTAGTAAATTTCTGAAGTAGATGCAGCTTCTAGGGGTTGACAGGAGGTTCCCTGTAAGGCTGAAGTCCAGGAGAGTATTATTATTTCTTGCCTTTCTTTCAAGTCTGGGAAGTAAAAAATGGGCTTCAAGAACAAAACAGCAACCACACCATTCATGCAGCCCTCTGAGTGTCCTTGTAGCTGATTCACTCTGTGTCACCTGTCTTCCCTGAAGTGTTCCTCTCATGGCCAAAGCCATGTCCAAGAATTAGCTGTGGCTTAATTGCAGAGTCACTCGCACAGCTCTGCAAATTCAGCAAAAATGTGCATATCAGCACCAGTCTAGTGAAACTTTAGCAGCTGGAGTGGCAGATTTGTCATGGCTGTCAGGTCTGATTTCTCCTGGCAGGGTCTGTGTGTGCTGTCTGCTTCCACACACTGAAGATAACATCCAAGTCCCCAGTGGTGCTGCTAAAGGCAGCTTGCCTGTTGCAAAAAGGGAGCTTGGTGTGATGAGGAAAAGCCCTGAAATCCTCCTTGAAGTCTGTCAGATCAACACCAGTGACACTGGGAAAGAGGCTTTTGGTTACAACAGAACACAGGTTTTTGTCAAGCACCTGGAGATGAATCTGTTTCAATGCAGCCACAGATTTTGAAATAAAATACCTATTACAGCTGCAGGTCATGATAAAAAAATATGCCACCATCTTTCAAACACCAGATTTAACCTGTTCAGCTTGCAGACAATTTTGTTGACTGTGGATTCATGTGTTGCAAGCCAGGCCAGGGATGGGCAGTGAGAAATAAGCATCTGCTTACCTGGGGTAAACATTCCACTATCATGGACCTTGCTGTGAATCATGTCTCATTCTTTCACTTCTAAGCCATGTTTATCTACATGTGTGAAGTGGGAAAAGTGACTCAATCCTTTCAAAAGTGTTGTGATGTTTGTATAGGGAATTCCATCAGAGGAAAGTGCTGGGTATAATTGCTGAAGCCTTAGAAAAGAAAATGAATCTGGGAAAAAAAGCTGCCTCTGGCCTTTCAGTCGGTTTCTAGAACACCCCTACTCATAAGCAGTTCTGATCCCAGTCATCCACCATTTAAGCACACAACAGAAGAGCAAGGAGAAAGGAAAAGCAGCCACAGAGCCACAGCATCATCTCTTCATTGGCCATCATCAAAGCTGCATCTCCAGAGCCTTTATGGGACACTGCCAAGTGAAATATCTGCTCTTCTGCCAGTGCTCCTCTGGAGGACAGCCCCATTCTGGCGGAGAGGCTTTGATCCTTTCTGTAGTTCAGTCATTAAATCATGAAATGGTTTGGGTTGGAAGGGACCTTAAAAATCATACAATTCCATCCTGTGCTGTGGGCAGGTGATTTCCCAAAATATGGATATTAATCTAATATCAATACCCACCTGAGATGGACAAAAACTCTCTAACCATTCAAAGTTAGAAAGTGTATGTTTAATAGGCACTGGACAGCTGCTTGGAATAGTTTCTAAATACACAGTGCCAAGGTGCAGACGGATACAGAGTCTATTTATCCACAAAAGTCATGAATACCCAAAATACAGATACATATTCATATCAATGACCCCTCCCATTCCCCGCCTCATATGGTAATTAGATTTAATTACATTGAGCATGCGTGGAATTGTCTCCAAATTGAGTTGGTGGTCGTTTTCAATTGGGGAGTGGTCTTAGTGATGAAGGATGTATTAGTCTTCCTCAGTTTGACCTTTTTACTTTTCAACATAAATAACTTTTGGGGGTCATCCAACTCCTCCCTTGTGACTTTCGAATATGTTTCTGGATGGGAAGAATTAGCAATTATTCTGATTTCTTTAGATCTATTTGTCAATGTTTTCTGGTTCTCATTATAAACACAGCTAAGAAAATATAAGAAGACAAGTAATTAATAATTTGCAACTTAAAAGCTTAGTTCTAACTTAACTCTTATTAGTCCCAGCTGGACCTACTTCCGCTAACTAATTCTAACAAAACTAAACTTGAACTAAAATCTTAAAGTCTTAATATTTCTTAATATTTCTTATAAAGCCTGTGCTTTCAGGGACACCTTCCAGTAGTCCAGGTTGCTTCAAGTACCGTCCAACCTGGCCTTGTACACTTCCACGTATGGGACAACCACAATTTATCTGGGTATTTTCATTCATGTATTTGTATGGCTTGACCTAAATAAAGAATAAAAGCATGTACATGCATACACTCATATATACATGGTATCTATATGATATTTATATATATATATGTATATATATGTATATATATATATATATGTATATATTAAACTCATAGAAATCCACTGCCCTGGGAAGCCTGCTCCAATATCTGACAAGTATTTTCAAGAGGAAATTTTCCCTAATACTCAGTTTAAAAGTATCCTTGAGCAGTTTGAGGCCATTTTCTGTTTTCCTACTGCTAATTAAGTGGGAGAAGAGACTGATACACACAGTCAGACCTGTCAGGGAGTTGTGAGAGTGAGAAGGTCCCCCCTGAGCCTCCTTTTCTCCAAGTTGACCCCCCAGCTCCCTCAGCCCATCCTGGTGCTCCAGATTCTTCCCCGGTTCTGTTCCTTTCTCTGGACACTCTCCAGCCCCCTCAATGTCCTTGTTTTGGGGGGGCTCTAAAAAGTCTCTCAATCAATAAAAATACAGTGATGCCTTGCAGACTAATAAATGCCTTTATTAGTAGGGACACATAAGAAATGAGCCAGGCATCCCCCAAAATACTGTAAATAATGCTGTTGATGTGCAGAGGCAGAAAGACTGGCTGTGTGTCCAGGCTGCAGTTCAGCTGCTGGCCCTCCATCCACAAGAGAACAGCTTTACAAAAGTTCCAAGCAAGCTGATAATTAGCAATAGCTGCCAGTGTGTGACTGGTGCTGGGTGACTGCCCTGCAGGCAAGCGCTCCCCCAGCTCACAGCATTGCACAGCAGACTGCTGGATGGAATGAGAACATGTTTTTTTCACCCAGATGGAGTTTTTAGGGGCTCATTGGGGTAAATCATTACGGTACAGGCTGTATTTAGTAACCTGCATATCTACTCCAGAGGGGAAACCCAGTCAGGCTACTGGGTTTGCCTCAACGGCCTTTGGATCACTGGGAATATAACTCACACCACCCTGATGGGTCTTTGTGTGAGGAAAAGGATGCCAGAACTTAACAAATCCTCAGTTTCTCACCGTTGTCTTTAAGTACACATTTCTAATTTGCAAAACAGGATGTTGCTGTATATATCGTTCATTAGCTCCTGCTGAGGAATTAGCTGTTATTGCCAGCTTTTAAGTGGGGAAAATAGATGATGTTACTTTCTGTAGAGCCTTTAAATGTCACTGTCAGTCATACCAGGGACCAAAAATTCAATTTGAGTTCATGTCCTAAGAGATAACCTTCTAATAAACCTGTTCAAAAGGAAATGAGAGGGAAGAGTGGGTTGTCTTTATTTTGAGTAGAGAATTCTATATTTGCAATGATGGCTTGTAAAAATCAATTGCATTTATACAAATCAATTATTTCTTTATGATTATGTTTCTGAAGGTTGTAGGACCAATGCAGTGGCAAGGTGTTGCAATATTACACAACCCCTTGAAAGCCATTTCTTATGCTCCTTTGAAAGACAAGCACACAAACAAACAACCAAAACCAAAATCAGAAACAACTAAACTCAAGTAATTGAAGTTTCAGGAAGGCATATCCTATCTGAAAGAGAATTCAGTCTCAGTCTGGAAAACTGATGCAAAATTGAGAGGTTCTGTAAAGTTTTGAGTGGTAACCACATGAGAAACAGACACTTTTGTTCCATGAAAGTCGTTTGGACATGGTAATCTGGTTCCTTATCTGTGTCACAATCTGTGTATGTTCTCAACAAGTCCAATTCTTCAGACGTCTTCAGGCAGCCTGCCCTCACAATTTTGATGTGCCACAGTCTCCTGCTTGCCAGGAATGAAAAGGTCTCACTGAGCTGCAGAAATGTCAGGCACAAACTCCAAAGCGTCTCCACCTTTCTTGTGCCATTAAAATCTGAAAAAATCCACTGGTGGCTGTGCTAAAAAGGCTGGATTCAAATTCTTATGAGGCAGTGGAGTTATCATTGATACCTGCCTGCTGCTCTGTGCTGTCACCATCAGTCTGTGCTGACAAAGAGGTCACCCGTCATTGCCAGTGTCCTTTGGGGTGCACAGGAAGCCTTGATGTTAGTGGATATTATAGTAGGGAGCAGAAAATATAAATAAAAGAGAAAAGATCTTGACCATTCAAAGTTTTGTACTACACTGGGGAATAACCAAATGTAGAAAAATCTATTCACATGACATTTTTGTTGTTGATCTCAGTCCCACCACCAGACCTCAAAAAGGGCAGGATATTAAGTCTATTCCCCCTCAGGAAGAGAATAACTGAAAAACCCACCTGGTAGCAGACAGCTGATGACTCCCAGACCTTACATCCTGTTCAGCTGTTTGATCTTCTGACTTCTGATGATTCTCCCGTTTGGCAGGCTGCTGCCTTCATCAATAGCTTTGAGGCACATGGAAGCAAGACTGAAGGGCTCCTCCCTCACAGAGATTTGCATGACATCCAGGGGAACACTACAGAAGCAACAAGAATCTGGAGCAGAAGTGTGTAACAATCATGACTGTGACTCCTAGGATTCTGCAATGCAGGCGGACATCGAGGTCTGGTGTTTTGAGAATTTCTTTACTACAACTTACTGCAAAATTACTGCTAGTAAAAACAAACACGTCTGTACACACATAAATATACACTGCTGGTCACCACAAAACTACCACCTGGAAATGACGTACACACATATTGCAAGAGTAAAGTGGCTATTCATGTGGTACAATCAACAAAGTTAATTTTGAGGAGACTGTGGGTTACTTAGTGAGTTACTTTTATACTTTGCTGCAGACATAGCAGCTCCTGGAATAGTTGTTGCTGACTCCTGTCTTCCTGGAAGATCAGTTTGTTATCCAGTTATTTTGCTCTGCACACACCCAGGGTTCTTTGTCCTGCCAGTTGTGCCCCATCATGAAGTTTCCACTGACCTTAACTGTCAGGGTTCCCAGACAGACCATTCATTGTCACCACATTTACTGGCAGCACCTTTGTGATGGCTCCCTCAAAAACGTAAAAATTGATGAACTGGCACAAGATAAAGATAAATAACTTTTTCGTTGTTCTTGCACTCACAATAGACGGCCAGAAACATTTGATAACTGGGGGCATTTCAGCCAGACTGCCTTTATCACTAGACAGATTGTTCCAGTCCCATTCCTAGCTGTTTTTTTCAGACATGGGACACAACTTTCAGCTTGCAGATCACCCTTGAAAAGAATGGAATTGTGCCAGCATGAGACAGCAGAAGTCTCTAATGATACAAATGACCAGTAATGATTGATTTACGTGCTTTAGTAACTCCTGTTCCTTCAAAGACTGATGAACCTGAAAGAGACACAACCTACACAGCTTCATGCAAGGAGCAAATGGCTATTTGGAAAATAAATTTCTGAGCATCCAACACGTCAGTGTAGGGTTTGATGAGTTTGATTATTATTAGTCTACAGAGAGCCTTAAAAGAATTGAAATAAGACTTAAGTTTTCAAGTCTGAATATGATAATGTCCTGTTTTTCACCACAGGCAAGGCACACTGGTAAGAAAAATTTGTGTCTGTTGGGTGAGTGTTTTTATCAGAGCATTAAAAATCTTGTGAGGATGGAGACAAGCCAGAAAGTCTTTGTAAATCTTACATAATGTATGTTCCCATCTGCCACCATTTGTTATGGTAAGACCACACTGGCTTGCACTGGTATCACAGCTAGAGTCTGATTTATTCTATGTAACAATATAAAATCTGTTCTTATAATACAGCTCAGTCTTTTTCACTCTGGTTCTTTATGCTACAGTCCTTATATCCAACCTTGTAAACAAGTCATCACCGTATTTCCCATTGTTTTCAACCCCCTTTAATTGCATTCTTACATAAAACAGCAATTAACACTGCCTGGAGTCACATCATCTACTGTGTAAAAGTGTTTTGCCACATCTCTGAATTTAGTGAGGTCATAATTTCATTTACTCATCATTCACAGCATGAGATATCCCAGAGCCACTTTATTTTATTGAAACCACTGAACATGAATCTAAAAATGCTTAAAAACCAACTGGAAGAAGTCATAAACTGAACGAATAGAAGGACAAGAGTTAAAAGGCATGACTTTGCCAGCTCAAATTTATAAGCTGTCTCTGACAAGCTCACCAGACCTTCTCCAGCTTCTTTAATTATCTCTTTACCCAAGAAAACTGAGGGGTCAAGCCACTTTGGCCCAGTGCTGATTCAACCACAGCTCTCACACATTAGAAAAACATTTTTTTCCTGTTTCTTCCCACATACACACACACACACACACACACACACACACACACACGTGTGTGTGTGTGTGTGACAGAAAATCGAGGGAAAGCCCATGAAGGGGATTTGGCAGAACAAAGCCTTGTTTCAGTTCCTCTGGCACAGAGCAGAGCCCAACTCCAAGCACTGTGCAGGGGAAGGATCATCTGTAAAAATTCCAATGAGCAAGTGATCAGCAGTGGACAGCTGCCAACAGGAGCCACAGGAAATTCACTTAGAAAGAGATCTTGGTAACAGCTCCCTCCTTCCCTGGCAGCAACTCAAACCCTACAGGCCTCAAACACTTCTACCTGCAGGTATCCACTAATTTTTAGGCATTTCTGAATTGTGAGAAATATTCTAAGTCTTTATTAATGCAAAAGAAATATTCTGGAAAAAAACCCTTGAAGTTAAAAAGTCTGTCCTATCTGACACAACATAATTTGCACTGAAGTACACACATAGCTCATTTTATAAAGTGAGCCTGAAACAAACATTTTCAGTGATTTCTGCGGCTCTGACCATGTATTGCCTGCAGAGAAGATTCTATTAGAATAGAGTAACTGAAAAAGACAAGGTGTTTGTATTCTGATGTGAAATAACCAGCACACTTTTTAAAAAGAGAATACAGGAGACAGTATTTTTGTATATTTTAATTTTCTTCCCAAACTAAGAAGTCAGAGCAAAGGGGGGAGAAAATACATCTCAGGCAATTTTTCCCTTTATGCATTCATAACTGGAATGTTAATGAAAGCAGAGTTAGTTAAGTAAAAGGATTTACAGTTCAAATGACAGATTTCATAGAATGAAAAATTGCTTAAATATTCACATCTCTAAGTGAAGGGATCTTAATCTACAATTAATAGTAAGAATACTTACTGTCAAAGTAAATTGTCTTCAATGTCAACAACAACAACAGTTTCTTAATTCTAGTATCTCTCTTTTGCCCTCTAAATCCTGGCAATGCACAATGAAAATATCTATTGATGAAGAGCTTTTAAAATGGAAATGAAATCTATGAAAATAAACAGCAGAAGTAATTTCTTCTTCATGGTAAAAGACATTCCCCAGCTTTGCAAGGCTTGGCCATTGAGGTCTAAGGCCGAGTCTTAAGATTCAGGTGAGGAATTCCCAAGACTTTAATCAGTTGCATCCTTTCAGCTGTGTTTTGTGTGTCTGAATCTGTTACAGGAATTGAAGGTCTCCTGTCACACAGCCAGTTCTGGTCCTGGTGATGGAATGCCATTCCCTCTGATCCTCCACTGAGTCAGTCACCCCTGCTACCACCTGGCTTGTGACAGACTGGGGGACAAGTGGCATGAACCAACCTGGTATATCCTAGCAGCAAAAGCACAGCCCCCCCCAGTGAGACTTCAAAAGTTACAGTTTGAGACAGGACAACTCAAAATCAGAGCAGCTGTGAAAAAGTCATGGCAAATCATCTACCAGATGTAGTGAGATCCAGCCTCTTTTCCCAGAGTGAAGATTTATGGCTGGGAACTGTAGGAAAACCTCTTTGTCAGAGAAAACCCTCTCCAGGCAGCGTCCTCCACCACTTGATGAATGTCTCCTGCCAGTCTTGAGTGTCCTCAGCTCTTACCACTGTGAACAGATTACTGCAGTGTCAATAAATAGATACGGCAGCAAAAAAAAATGCAACTAAGTTGTTATATTTTCAAAACTGCACAAACCCAGATTATCTTCCACTGCACTCATCTTTCACTGCCACCCTGATTCTTGCATTTCCTGCTTAAGGCATTTTATCTATGTTTCTTCCATAGGCTGCTTTCACACCTTTCCTTCAGAGTACTTTCTTATCATCTGATCTCTGGCTTTGAGTATAAATACTTGAATTCAATATCACTTTAAATGAACAATAACAATTGAGATGAAATCTTTACATCTCAGTGGGGATTTTGGGATTCTCAAATGAATTTCCCATAAAGGCCTCCCATAACCAATAAATAAATTTCACATTCTTAGACTGGGTATTATATTTTTTGTCATCCGGATACAGGGTTTGCTTTAATAAGTAAAGCATAAATCACAAAAAAATAAAAATGTTTTTGAAAGCATTTCCTGGATTTCTGTGTTTACTAAGGTGAACAGCTCTGGAAAGAGTAAAATGCCAAGGCTGGAAGTGCTGCAATGTCCTTGCAAGGAGAGAAAAAAATCACCTGCCTGGACAGCCAGAAGGGAGAATGTGCCTCAAGATGCATGCTAATTTCATGGTGCAATCCAGAAAAATCTTTGGACATCTAATGGACCTTAAACTCGTATTTATGAACTTGAGAAACAAGTTTGAGCATTCTCAGGGAAGGGAACACAAAAATCATACTGTGGAAACTTGCATTCTTCTGGACCTACATCTCATTTTACTATTGAAGTCATGTCCTTAATAGCTCATATGGATTATTTTGTCCATCTGAAAGTGTTTATTGTGTCATGTTCCTCAACTGTAAGAAAGATAAAGGGCCTACCTTGCTTTAAAAACAGTGCATTCTTTATTTAGCTACAGCCCTATGAGTCACTTGAGAAACTCTAAGTTAGGACAACCCAATTACAACCTCATCCTTCTGCATTTTTTGTCTCTTTGTCTCTTGGTTTTTATTTTGTGATTACAATCATAAACAAATTTATAAAATAAAGTTATGACTTTCAAGTGCCATGATAATTGCCAATAATTTAAGCTAAGTTATACAGCCTATCATCTCACTTCTTTTTGAGAGATACTTTTTGTTTGATGGGTAGAAAACCTCCAGTTTTTCTTAAGTGTAACAATTCTAAACATGAGAAAGGCTTTTGGTCACTCAGCCCTTATCTTCAGCCCCTATTTTCTCTTTTCCATCAAAAAAAAAAAGGGGGAGGAAGCAATATATGGACTGCAGTCAATATATTTGCATATTTTAATTCCTGAAACAAATGCTTTTAACCAATAAAACAGAAGGCCCAGTAATTCACTCTCTACCTTTCTTGCATTCCAGGGTTTTCTTCATGACCACTACAACTGCGCCTGGAGTAACATAAACCATTTGGCAACGTGATTTTATGTGCTGAATTCTCAATAGAATAGGAAAACAGAAACTGGCAGCATTAGCTACATCTCATTTACACTTGTAAGGTGTGATTTTGCTCATAAAAATGATTTTTCGAGTGCCTGAGAAGAGATCCCTTGAGATTACTTCTGTGTGCCAACAAATGCCCTAAGTATCAGGAGCCGCCTGAGCAATTATTCTGTGGTGTAGTTCACCCACATTATTATTACTAAACCAACACTGCAGTTGCTATTTCTACTAAAGTGTCCTTTTATTCCAGTAGAAATGTGATGAAAGAGATATTTTCAGAGTGGAAGCTAACATTCCAGCTCTTGAACAGGGGGCCTGGTGATTTCTGGCAGGAGCATCACTGGAGAAGGAGGGAGAATTTCCCTCCAAGTCTGTCACCTCCCCTTGCCCTGCAGCCACCTGGTCTGGACCCTCCACAGAGATGATCTGGGGATTGTTCAAGCAATTTTAATAATGAAAACACAGAATTAAAGCTTTGGAGGAGTGTGTTTGCCATTGAATTGGCCCAGGGAATTCAATCTCCATTCAAAAGAAAGCGAAAGGTGTTACAGAAAACGATTGTTTGAAACTTCTGGTTGAAACATCAAGGCACAAAGTTTTCTCTTGCTGGGAACACAAACTGTCTTTCAGAGTAAATAAATGACAGATGTTTGCAAGTCTGATGAACTTTCCCCAACACATTTTGAATGAAGGCAGAAAACAAATTCCCATGTTTCATTAAAAAAAAAAAATAAAAAAAGTCTATGGCTTCATTTGAGGAGGAGTAAAGAAATTCTATGAAGGTATCCTGTCTAACATTTCTCAGAGAATTAAAAAAAAAAAAGAAGCAAAGGAAAGTTATTTAATTCTCACAGCTGCTCTTCATTTCTTATTGCTGACTGAAACAACTAGTTCTTCAAATACGTTTATTCCATTGTCGCTAAGGAGATGGTTCAAAATACAACATTATCAAATTATGCTGGCTGGTAATCAACTAAATATTTAAAACAGACAGTCAGTGCACTGAGATGAAATTTAGCTGCTTTAGGATGCTCCTTTGTGGATGTCATTCAAGATAGTTTGGTATAATAGCATGGAAACTTCAGGAAAGAAGCAATTCAAGCCGGCAGGGAATATTTTTAAATGTGGATATGCCTGTGAACAGCTCTGTGTCTCTCTGACTCTCCTTTGGCTGAGTGTATCACCAGCCTGTGACAAAAACTCAGTCTGTGCCTTGCAAATTCAGCTCTGTAGTGTCAAAATGTTTTCCACCAGCAGCGGATCAAAAGTTATAGCTCATGTGTATCCTGTGAGGTTTGTTTTCACTCCTAGAGGAAAATACTGCTTGTGCCATGTGGCAGAGCTTTTCAAACGCACATGTTGAAGGCTCTGCTTTACAGATGAAAAAATGAAGAGTAAGAGCAGAAAGCTATAGCTTCTTTTGCAACTTTGCACTGCAGACTGTTACTGAATGTCTGTGATTTGGCACCACCTCTGGTCTTTGCCTTCTTTTTCTGTCTTCACATTTCTTCAAGCTAAAAATTTTGTGAAATTAGGTTTTGGTGTAAAATTCACACAGCACATGGCAGAAGTGAAACCAGTGGCAGCTAAGTGAAACCAGTGGCAGCTGGATATTCCAAGGTTTATTCCTTATCTATAGTTAGGAGTTCCTTAACAAGTTTATCTCTCTTATCTCCCAGGAGTTTTCTATCTGTAGGACACATTCTGCTGTGTTAGTATGTATTTCCCCTCCATTCTTACTCTGCAATCTCATTTGTATGTGCAAAAAGTAGACAAAAAAACATGAACATTGAGGTGAAAACAGATCTGACCTGTGACCTTGGCATTCCCTGGGCACTCGTGTACAGGAAATGTTGTGAGACTTGTCCGGTGTGAGATTTGCTCATTATGAGGCACAAAAACAACAAAGATAGGGTGGATGAATAGGAGCTCCCCTCACTCCTGGAGTATCCTCTCCCCTTGCAGGTGGCACACACACGTGTACTGCCAAAGAAAGAACACCAAGTTAGATGTGTTCATACAAGGTTTGTGTATTTTCTTCTCAGGAAAACCAGCAGCTCCCTCCCAGTGGTGTCAATTCCTACAGGAGCATGTCCCAGGGGGAAAGATAAAAATCCATCCTGCTTTGGAAGTGGTTTGTTGCCCAGCAAATGTACCAAGTGCTGCCTTTTTTTTTAACAAGAGTAACCCTGGTGAAAAGTTCTCATGGTTCTTAATGGATGCCTGGTGTTGAAGGCACTCCGAAGAAATAAATATTTTAATGTATGCAGTAAGAGAGAAAGGATTCCTTCATATTGGGAAAGATAACTTATAGGTGAGATTCAGCTTTATGTTTCTTTTACAAACCATTTCAGAGGCTGTAAAAGGGGTATTGAAATGGAATAAAACAATTTCATCCCCTATAAAGTGGAATTAATGATCTAAGCTTGATACAATGATTTTGTGTCTGCAGAAGGGATTTTTAGCACCTAGTTCCTACTGAGAAAGTACAGACTACTCAAAATAGGTGTTTACACCTTCTTCTTTTTAGCTTTTGCTTATTTGTTTCTTTTGATTTGAAGTTTCACACAGGAAAAAAATAATAAAAACCAAACCCCCACAAAAAACCCCAACTCCCCAAGCAAAACCCTGAACAAAACCCAATGAAAACAAAAGCCAAAGCCCCAGACTCCAAAGCTTTACATAGAAGATGCAACAGCAGGAGAGTCTCTGAGCAGAGAATAGGAGATTTTCACAATCAGTGTGTCCAACTTCCTGCATAAAGGACAAGCAGCACTGTGATACCCACATCCTTGGAGGGGTTAAATGTGTGATTGGTGTGACCCTGAGCACCCAGATGTGATTTAGAAGTTGAATCTAACTTGGAAGATGACCCTGAAGCACCCAGCTCCAGATGTCCCTTCTGACTTGAATTATTCTCTGAGTCTGTGCCCTGCAGGGTAAAAATGACCTCCAGGCTCTCTCAGCTGTGGAGTCCAGGAACAGCCTGTAACAACAGCCAGTGGCACATGCCCAGGGAAGGGTACAAGCACAAGGTGGGACATCATTTTATCTCTCCTAACAACCCACTTTACACAAATTGATGTAAGGATGTGGAGCCAAAGGTGGTATCTTTGTAAAGAAAAACCCTCGCTGGATTTTTCAGCCATCAATCAAACCACCTTATTTTTTAGCTTTCCAGCAATCTTGAGACACAGTCAGATTTCTTTTTGACTGGATTAATGTACTAGACCGAAGATGAGCAACATTTCCAGCTCAGGCATGTCGTTGCACTGGGAGGTCTTTCAACCTGTCACTCTTGTCCTTCTTGCTCATTTCAGCTGTAAATTATTAAGAATAAGAGTTTATCACACTTCTGTGTGCCCTTAGCACGTCACAGCCGTGTGATTGAAACAGCGAGGACAGGAAAATTGTTTCACTGGGGGGAGGCCATGCCTAAAGTCCTTGCACTGACAAACAAAGTGATGTGAACCCCTCTAGGGGTCAGTGACAAGCACCTGTGTGATGCTTCCTCAGATCTTTCAGTATGCAGTCTCATTTATTCCCTATTGTCACATCCGACAATGGGGCTTTAAAAAACCCAAACAACCATAAGGCCTCATGTATCCAATAAAGCCCTTGATCTTTCTGATGGAGAGAGAACTTTGATTAAACTCATAGATCTGGATCCAGCACACTGCAGTAAATTAAACACCCCAGGCATTTTAATTAACACATATTTCTAGAGCCAAGGCAAAACAAATATGGATGGTACTGAAAAAATGTAACACGCTGCAGTTATTGTAAGGGACAAATGTTTTTTAATTAACTTAGCAGAATCCATGAATCTTTGTTTTAAGAATTGATTTTGCATTCAGTAATCCAGTCATTTATGTAGATTTTAAAGTAGAAAAAGAAGATAAATGATTTGACTTACAAAATGTAGCCTGCAAAATTAGCCTGCAGAACTCTGACTCTTCTAGTTTTGTTTCAGCAATCTTTCACCCTTTGCCTTTCTGACTCTCAAGCTCAAAAAATGCATAAACCCAGAACTCTCTGAATCCATGACCTACTGCGCTTCAGTGTTAATCTTTCAGACCTTCTGATTTCTTCATCTGGATTTTTGACAAAGGGGAAGGATGCTTGAGTCAGCCCATCAGTGTCAATCTCTGGAGCTTCACTATCTCCTTGTGGTGTGAACCACCATATGTGGGCCAGGTGTGTTTTAGGAGTATATCTGAGACTTGTCTCCAATGGACATTGGTAAGTTAAAAAAATTACAGCTTGCAAAGCTACAGGAAAGGGATAATTTTTGTCCTTGGGTCTGAGAGTTTGAAAAATCCTGGTGAATTTCTCCATAAATGTGGTGATCTGAAGAACTGTAGGAAAGACAAGCTCACCCGGGCTCTATAATTACTGAAATCCATCAGATGAAAAGCCTTGAGCATATCGTGCTTCATGAGCAAAGTCCTGCTGGGCTGCATCATTTACCAGCAGTGTTGAGGGAGGCACCTGAGTCAGTTCAGGATGGAGCTCTTTGCTTATTCTGAGCAGAGAGCAGTGTCTTTCAAACAGCAAAACTCCCAAAAAAGTGCAAATTGGCAATGTTCGGCTAATTTTTAATTTCCATTTTAATAAGGAAAAAAGAAGAAGAAGTGGAGATTCAAACTTATTCTAGATGTGCTTGCATCTTCTCATCTCTCACTCATGGGGGGAAAGGCTGTTCCAATAGGCAAATTCAGACTGAAAAACACAGCTCCTGAAGCCCCTCCAGGATTCTGTCTGACCTTGACTCACCCACTACTTGCCTGTTCTCCTTTTAGCTAATCAAAATGCAGATAAAACCACAGTTTGAGACAGGAAATTGCAAATAAACTTATAGTTAGGAGAAGAATGTCATTTTAAAAGAATTTCAGCCACTAAAATAAAGAGAAAGTTAAGAAATTATAAGCACATCTCCCACCTCCAGCATCATTCCATAAGAACTGCATATTTTAACTGAAGTCAGTTTTATAAAATACACTTGGTATAAATTCAGAATTTTTATCTTGCTTTAATATGCAATTACTGAGACAAAAGTAGTGAGATTACAATGAAAACCTGTTTCACTGCATTGGAACTGTTTATGATTTCATATTTAAGTGTTCCTTGCCCCCTCTGCTCATTTAAATGGAAATGTCTTCATGCGCATGCTTTGTTAGGGTTTCTGAACAGTATTTCTGAAAATCTTTCTTTGTGAGGTGGCTTCTCAACGACACTTTGTATGCGAGGATCTGTGACAACAGAACCTTGCTGTGGCACACAGGGGACAGAAAAAAAGGAGTGTTCTTCCACCAGTGGAGGAAACTTCGGGTTAAAAACTCTGATTTGGTGACAAATGTAGCAGCTTTTGCAATCATAAACTGTTCCCATTTCCCTGAGATACTGGATGTTATTTTCACTTCAGGATATCCACTTCCCATTCCGCATTCGCCATTCCTCATTTCCAGCTTCCCTTCCCTTCCCTTCCCTTCCCTTCCCTTCCCTTCCCTTCCCTTCCCTTCCCTTCCCTTCCCTTCCCTTCCCTTCCCTTCCCTTCCCTTCCCTTCCCTTCCCTTCCCTTCCCT